>VDFB02386621.1:0-59612 GCA_007258455.2 Sequoia sempervirens | reverse complement strand
AGAATATTATAATAACCCAGGAAAGTGGTGTCCCTTTTTGGAAGGAAATTGGAGTATGAACTTATGGGTTTGGAGGTTATTTATATGCCTCTCTTCCTCCTCATTTGGTTATTCAATTTTATCATAATTAAGTGTTGCCAAAATCATTTCAGAATTTTGCTTCGAGGTTGATACACCTCCTAGTTCTTCTTCAGTTTCGAGTTTGCAAGATAACTCCTAGTTGAACAGTTGGTGCTTCTTCATTCAAAGGTTGCATATTGAGCTTCAATGGTGATGTCTTTCCTATTTACTTTAGTTTTGTGTAGCTTTGATGTTTTGTAGAGACATTTTAGTGTGATCATTTTCTATTTGAAGTTTTTTGGAGTGTTTTTTTAGTCAATTGTTGACCCACATTTATACTTATACTGTTCTGAAGAGTTGAAATAATTTTGTGGGTATAGGCTCAATGTTTTCCTAGCTCCTATGTGCCTCTTTTCCTAGAGTGTCATATTTTTAGAGGTGAGAATATTTTTTGCTAGTTGGTCAACCTCTCTAGAGGGTCGTACCATCTACTATTGGTGCATTGGTTTGTGTCTTAGTGCTTTATGTTTGTAATAATGATGGCTAGCTTCCTAGATTTAGACGCTTAGCTCTTAGGAACCCTTTGCAAGTGATTTGAGGTGAATCAAATGTGTGGTTGGAGAGATATGAGCATTTGAAGGGGTGCTAGTTGGTGCTTGTGCATGTTGTTCTTTCATATCAAATTGTTGCTCCATATCAAACCTGGTATTTCATTGTTTTATCATGCTTTCATGATGCCTTGTCATTGTATTGTCATATAGATGGATATCTAACACTTGGGCTTCATATTATTTGATTCTCTCATGATATTTTGTATCTAATGTCATATTGTAATGTTGATATAGTAGTACTAATCACCTTTCTCTTTCAAGTATTTTTGTATTACACTCCCTCTAGATAAGTGGTTCACCTTTCTCTTTCAAGTATTTTTGTATTACACTCCCTCTAGATAAGTGGTTGAGTTTTTCTTTAATTTCTTGTTGCCTGCTAAAAAGTGGAAGTGGTTGGCTATGCCACTGAGTTCTTTACTTTACTTTCCTGTAGCTCATTGAAAAGTGGAAGTGGTTGGTTTTGCCACCAAGTATTTACTTTTCTCTATTGGTTGTCTTGCCACCAATAGCTCTTGTACTTCCAACATTTGATATTGTTATCATATCTCTTTACACCGTATGCTCTCACCTTGCCCACTCTAGGATCTGGGTGATCAAAAAGTGAAGGGTTGCTTCTAGTTTGCTTATCTTTACATTGGGCTAATGCTAACAGGCGAAGTTTGTGTGAAAATTTGGGGAAAAACAAAGAGGTATATTTCAAAAAATTATATATATTTTAATATGTTAGAGAGTATGTGTTTGTGCATGGATGCGCTACGAATTCTAGTTGCATGTGGTTGGATTAAATAATTAATAATAATTACTAAATAATGGAATGAAATAAACCTAGACAAATCTAGATTTTTTCCTTAAAGAAATTAAGTATTATCTAATTATGAAATATTTGCATAAAAATTTAAATCATAAAGTAATGCAAATGAAAAGAGAAAGTTTCCATCAAATTGACAAAAAATGTTGTAAATTCAAATAGAATGTTCCCATCTAGTTGTCAAATCAATATTTGTCTGTCTTTTATGTGATAAGTGAGATTTTGGAGGCTTTTACCTACTATTTTGGAGGCTTTTACCATTAAATGGCAATTGGTTTAGATCATTAAATGGTAGTTGAAACTTGTTTTCCAATGACTCAATAGTGGTTTCCATGTGTGAGACTTGTTTGAGGCTCAAATCTTACACTATATGTAGCCTATCAGCTAATTGTTACATTTGGTTATGAAATCACCCAAGATCAAAATGATTGAAGGAAAGCAAGTAAAGAGATCTGGAGATGAATAAACTCAGCACTCCCTTAGCACTGAACTAGCACTCATGAATAAGTGAACTAGTGTACCTAGCATAGGGAGAGGTGAGGGTCGTTTATATAGCAAAATAGGGGAAAATAATTCCAAGAGGGGTAATAACTCCCAAGTGCCCATAATAGGTGGGAGTTTTACCTACTTGGTAAATGTTAGATGACATGGTTATGCCAACTTAGGTAAGGACAAAAAAATGGTCATGAGAGGTGGCTAATAAATCCAAAAGAGGGTGTGAGACTCAACTACCCAAAGGTGGGTGTGAGTGACACGTGTGATGGATGGATTATGCCACGTGTCCTCATCCTAACCATTAATATAACCTAAGCAAGCTTAATAATGTACGTAGGAAAAATAAATATTCCCTAAGGAAAAAAAAACCTACACTAACACCCCCTCTTAAGCATAGCTTAGGTAGGTGAAAAGACACAAAGATGGGTCTCGGGTAGTAGGCCATGTTAGGTACCCATGTACAAATGCAATCTCTCACAAACAAAGAAAAGAAGAAAACCCAGTGGGACAAAACTCCTCCCCAAAAGAGAGAAAAGAAAACAAGTTTCCCATCACAAGAAATAATCCCATGAAAGGAAGAAGTCCCCTCCAAAATAAAAAGGATTAGAAAGACTATGTAGCCTTCCCTTAAGTAGTCAACTACACCAATTGTTGATGCTTGAAACTGGATGTAGAATATGGTCCACGATTGTCAAACAATGTTCCTCCCCTTGGGAAGCAACAAAACCAAAGGTGCATGAAGAATGTCTTCCCATTCATGAGGGGAATATGAAGGAAGAAAGTGTAAAATGTATAAAGTCTCTAAAAACTGCTCATGTGTCCCCATGTCGATGTCGAAAGTTGCCACCATCAAATCAGGCATTCTAGACCACACTGATGAAGATGACAATACATAACCTAGTAGAGATATATGTTGAACAAGACCCAAAGACTCTAATATCTCCTCTAAAAACAAAGATGTCTCCTCCAAATGTTGCTCAAAAGTATCCATAGTCATGTCAAACTATGATGAATGATCATGTGGAGAATGAACAAGAGGATTGAAAGGTTCCTCCATAACAACTGAAGAAGAATCAACTCCATCAAAGAGAAGATGAATATCATGAATAGTGTCTCCCAAGTCTGAAATATGAGACTCTATGAACAAACTTGCAATTTCTATCAAATAGTCATCCTAAGCAACTATGTTTGGAAGATGATGTGTATCCTACTACATTGAATCATAAGTAGCCATGAATGTAGCAACACAAGTATCCTCAAAAGAAACAGTAGATAGAGGATAAGGAATGTAAGGCTCAAGAACTGGATCACATGTGAGAATACCCAAGTTCAAGTAACCAAAGTTCTCAAAATCAAAATTCACACTAGGAGTGTGATCAACAACCAAGGGATCAGAACCATCATCAGGTGCAAAGTCTAAAAAGGTGTATAATTGAGATGCATGATCAACCATCCTAGTAGCAATTATCTCTTTGTTCTCCGAGTCTCTGATGACAAGTGAATTAGGTGTGAATTCCATAGTCTTCCATGCTCCACCATGAGTGATCTAATAGATGGAAAGAAGATTGTTTGAAAGATGAGGTACACACAAAACATCATTAAAGGTTTCATCGCCAATATCAACATATCCTTTCCCAATTGCACTCATGTAAGTTTTTTTTCCCATTAGAATAGGTGGCATAACACAAGGCTCAAAAGAAGAGAACATAGATTGTGTAGAAGCCATATGATGAAAAGCTCTGGAATCTAGGAGCCATCTCCTTGATCCAAGACCTGTAGAAGCATAAATAACTTTACCTTTTGATTTACCTGCCCCAGTAGTATGGCCTTTTTCCTTATCGAATTTTGAATGTTTTGAATTTTTAGAATTAGAAGAAGAAGTCGAATCAAACATTTGAGAAGGAAAACTAATTTTTTTCTTCTCAAGAAGATGTTTTAGTTCATCAATATCCTTCTTATAACAAGAATGTTCTTCATATCCACTCCTCTTTCAATATGCACAAGTAGGCTTCTCCTTCTTAGATGAATCCTCTTTTGAAGAGAATTTAGAGTCTACTTTAAAAGTAGATGGAGATTGATCTGAATCTTTATGTCTATCTCCTTGGTTCCTTTGTTTCTTGTTTTTCTTATTATTGCCTTGTTTTGCAGCCAAGGCATGAGACATAGAAGATTTTATAATACCCATTTGAAATAACTTATCTTGCTCCTTTGTGAGATCAAAAGCGAACTCACCTAGAGAAGGCATAGTAAATCCTTTTCCTAAGGCTCTTTTAATATGAAATGTAGAAACAAAAACTACATAATTTGGACCAAGTTTTGAAAGAATGCTTAAAATCAACTGTGAGTCATCCTTTTTAACTCCACATTTCCCTATCTGCAATCTTATGGCATTCAACTTAGTAAAGAAATCCTCAATGGTGTCAAAGTTGCAAGGGCTCAATCCTATGAGCTCGTTCTCCAATGAATGTGCTCTCAAATCATCTTGTTACCAAAGAGTGTTTCCAAAGTGCTCCACACTTCATTTGGTAATTTTGCAAATATAATATGAAAGTGTAGAAATTTAGGAGATACAACCAGGCATAAGGTGCCAAAAGCTTCGTCACATTTGTTGAACCATTTAGGATTTTCTTCATCCAAATTGTAGGTTCCTTATCAATACCCATTGCTATTCTATACAATTTTAACTTTCTTAAGTGAAGTTCCATTTCATTTTTCCACTCAAAGTAATTGTATGGTGTGAGTAAAGGAACCATTTTATCCATTTTAGATTGTTGTGGTAGTGTGAGAAAACGTAAGAAGGAAAATGCATAGAGACACCCCCCCTTGTTCACTCAATCAAGAATCCCCCCAATAGAAAATGATTTGGCAGTTTATAAATCAATGTGTTTACAATGCTTGAGTTGTTTTCTAGAGTTATACAAGTGTCCAAAATGGATCCAAATACTGAAAGTATAATAAAATATTGGAATGAGAACCTCAAAATAGCACCAATATGTAGTGCTTAGAAAAATATTCACTTTCAAAAAAAGAATCACCTCAATCTTAGGTCGTGTGTGAAAGCTACATTCGTTTGTAATTTAAAAATGAGGACTATCCTTCAGATCTGATGAGAAAACTATTTTTTTGGAAAAATGGAATCACTTGAGCAAAAAATGATTCCACCACTTCAAAGAGCATGAAATTTTACCTCAAATCAAAAAAGAATTGCTCTAAAAAAGGTCTTTGTATGGCTGAGAACAAGCCCTCTGAAGTTTGAGTGCAAAAAAGAAAACTCCAACAATGAGGGGTCATGAGTTTTCACAAAAAAACACCTCCACCAAATTTAGCTAAGGTCCTACTAAATTTAGATTCCTGCCAATTTTAGAAGAGCTCCACCAAATTTGAATGAACTACCGCTAAATTTGGAAAACTACCAAAATTGACAACTTTGCCAACTAAATTTAGAACCTTGACAAAATTAGTAAACTACCAAAAGTGTTGCTAACTTTAGTAGAACTATCAAATCGTGGGCATGAAAGTCGAGGCAAGGTGTTGGTACAGAGTATGGAAGGTACGGCTATGGTGCAGGAATTTTTGAAAGTTTGTATTTTTGAAATTTAAATTTGAATTTAAATTTTTTAATAAAAAGATATTTTAAAAAAAGTTTTGAAAGGCCTTAAAAGACCGATTGAATGGGTGTGAGGCCCTAGGCCTACCCATAGTACCCTTTGCAGGGTATAGCTTGCACTTAGGTACAGGTCGGCAGGTTCGTACGACCTGTCGATCCTGTACAACTTTTTTATTTTTTATTTTTTATTTTATTTTGACTTTTGAATTTTTCAATGATTTTTTTATTTTATCAAACAAAAAACGTTTATATTTTTGAAATAATATTTTTTTCATTATACAAAATAATATATATTTTTTTAAAATTTTTTTTTGTACCGTCTGCGTAGAAGGGATCATACGACTCGAAATTAAAAAAAATGCCTCAGAAGTCAACTTTTCAAAATTCAACGAATTGGTAGTCAATCCTTAGGTTTTGATGTCTTCCGAGCACAATGGTGAGGTCTGTTTGGGCCAAAAATTCACCGATTTGATGGCTACCCTCTAGAACCTCTTAGAAAACATCTTTCTTCAACCCTTCATAGATCTCACATCCAATGTCCATATTGGACAAAACAAAAGCCTAATCTAACTTATGTGGTTGTTTTAAACTCAATGGTGAGCTCAGAATGTCTCCAGGAAGCTCTGAAATACCTACAATAAAATACAATAGAAAGGAAGCTCCCTAGAAACTAAGATCTCTAACAAGCATTTATGATTCTCCAGGTCATCATAGGATGCAAGAGAAGAGCATACTTTTCTTTCAAGAATGGATTAAAAAAAAGTTTCTAACTCACAACCAGCTCTAATACCATGTTATATTTTGTTGTGAAATCACCCAAGATCAAAATGATTGAAGCAAGTAAAGAGATCTAGAGATGAATAAACTCAGCACTCCCTTAGCACTAAACTAGCACTCATGAATAAGTGAACTAGTGAACCTAGCATAGGGAGAGGTGAGGGTTGTTTATATAGAAAAATAGGCGCAACTAATTCCAAGAGGGGTAATAACTCCCAAGTTCCCATAATAGGTGGGATTTTTAGCTACTTGGTAAATGTCAGATTACATGGTTATGCCAACTTAGGTAAAGACAAACAAATGGTTATGGTGGGTGGCTAAAAAATTCAAAAGGGGATGTGAGATTCAGCTACCAAAAGGTGGGTGTGAGTGACACATGTGATGGATGGATTATGCCACATTTCCTCATCCTAACCATTAATATAACCTAAGCAAGCTTAACAATGTGTGTAGGAAAAATAAATATTCTCTAACATAAGGAAAAGAAAAAACCTACACTAACACTAATAAATAATGATTAATTAATTATTTAAAAATATATTCATATGCACACATATATAAACATTTTATAACCATGCACTCATTTTTAAATTTTATTCTCTCAAATATAGAAATGATTATACAATTATGAACATATTTGTAATGTTTTGCAAATATTCAATTAACTAGTGCAGTTAGACAAAAAAAAATCATTTTCCTTTCAAATTGTACTAGTCTTTTATATTAGCAATGAAGATAGTCAATTTCCTAACAATAACTTATTAATCTGCTTCATGTTCGAAAATCTTATTTCCTAACTCAATCCATTTTATTTCAAGTTTAAATAGCAATTCACAAAATGGAACTTATTTACTTAGGATAGTTAGTTTTTTTAAATTCATTTATATATGCATCATGGAACCATCATAAATGAACAACCCTTATTTCTTAAAATTTAATTCAAATTAATAAGATTAAAAAAAAAAAATATTTCAACATTCTATACTTATTCTACCAAAGCAGTCCTTGAATTTCCAAAACAAATTATAACCACATATGATCTTCGTGATAGCCATAGTTAAGAATTCTCCATTATAGCCTTCCCCATAGACCTGTAAAATAAAGACAATAAAAAATAAATGTGTCAATGAATCACCACCCAACTATAGGGTTGATGCTCAACCCACCCTCGACCTAGGGTCACATGACTCTTCAAAAGAATACAAATACTTTTCACATAGATTCCTAAACAAATATACATCACATTACATTACCAAGTTGTACATTGCACAATTTCATTTACATCCTATTATTCCTTCATCTTAAACACATATATGGTTATTTATGTACAAACTTAGACATGGTGGGTACTCATGCCCAAAAATAAACTCACACATGACTTACAACAAAATGCCACAAAGGATTCACCATTTAGTTCACATAAAATTCCATATACATAAAAAAATATTCAAAGCATTCTTTTACACATCAAAACAAAGATCCAATAAGAGGATAAGGGCCTACCAAAAGATTTTCTATCCAAATTGAAGAAGACCCTCCAAGCCCTTTCTTCCATCTTTCCTTTCTTTATTCCTCTTCTCTTCTTTCCTCCACCTTGAATTTACTTCTACCAAATGAAAATCCTACAAGAAAATCAAGAACAGTCCAAGAGGAAAAACTCCTTCTCCAATCAAGGAGAAAGAATAAATAAAAAAGGGAAAATAAATTACCTCTCCCAACCACCTCAACCAATCCAACCAAATCCATATTTTTTCCACTTTTAAGAAATGGGTTCCAAACTCTAATAAAATTATTTTATAAGGTAAAATAACCCCTAACCTGTAAATCTAACACCTAGGGAACTTTTTAGACTATTAAAATGAAATTTAAACCATATAATCCTATAATAAATAAACACACCAAATGATAACTCAAAAGATAAATAAAATAAACTTCCACATCTACACAGGATCACACAGCACATATATAAAACAATGCTTCACTACATGTCACGTGACCTTAGTGCTCCATACGAGAGTCAATATTTTCACATGGATAAAAAAATGCAAGTAGCTATGTGACCCCAACCGCCATTAGCAAAACTCACCTATTCACTCAAAAAAAGGTGTCAGTACATCACATAAATAATAAGAGTTGAAGCAACTATCATAATTTAAAGTATCATTTCAAAAAACAATAATCCACTAGGAAACTAGATGATAACCATCACTAGCAAGCATCAACCTATCCAAGTTCTCATCTCCACAATTTCCACTCTCATAACCACTCGATGAAATCCGATAATAACTTCATTTAATCAATAATATAAATCCATCATCTAGCAATAACTATGATAATAAAAAAAACCATAAAAGCACAAGAAACAACTATCATCCATAGAGATCATATAATTAATGTCATACATGAAATACATGAAAATATCTAGTTTGAGTCATGATAACATCATGAACATAGAGTAAACTTGGAACATAGAACATGATAACTCTCACATCGAACAAGAAACATGATATCACTAAGGACACATGGAGGGAATGAGATCACAAAAAGGAGGGGTCTCCCAATAGCCACTATGTATCATACTTCTTTACTAGTCATACAATTGTATAATGGTAATTGTTGGTCGTGTTGGCATAACAACTAACACCTCTGGAGTGCAAGTTGGTACGGATAGCTATGCACACTACGCAATGAGTGCTCTTCAAAGTAGGAGGGGAAGCTCCCTCATTGTGCTTGACAAAATTGCTTGAAAAGGGAAATAAACTAAACTATATCATGTCTTTTTGTCTCAGCTATAAGAGGCATAAGGTTTAAGAAAAAAATTATACATTGCAGCTAAGTATTTTCTAGTTTCGCAAGACTTAAGTACAACACACAAAACTAAGTAACTTAACTATCCAATCCCCTCAAGAATTCAGAGCATGAGGAAATGGAGTTGGAATGATTATCTGATGATAAGTCAGGTACAAACTCACAACGTGAAGGCAAGGTGGCATGACTATCTGCTTGTCTGAATAGGCTTACTGGAAATGACAACACACGATAAACTAAGTATAGATTCTCAACTTGAAGGCAAGGTGGCACAACTATCAACTCAATTTGAATAATTTTATTATTCACACACATCACACGATAACCAAGTACAGATTCTCAACTTGAAGGAAAGATGGCACATCTATCAACTCAATTTGAACGAGTTTATTGAACACAAAACATGAAAGATAGCCAACTAGGACAATAAATTGGATAGGTGAGACACGCATAAAATCTATGATCAAACTAGCCACTATATCTAACTAAAGCAAGAATTCACCATCATAAATGCACAAAACCCAAGTGGCATAACAATTCATCATAATAGTAAACACTTGTGAACAGATACAGAATGAGCAATATTATAGGAAAGGTAGGCACAACATATATTTCTCTCTCATGCAAAAGTTATGTACAAATGAGAAAAAGCTCTTATTTATAGACATCAAAAGGTGTAGGGAACCCTAAAATCACGTTGAGTCAACTACAGTCTCGCAATGCATGCAAGATTATTGCTAAACCCTAATAAAGCAAACTATACAGTTAACTAGAAAGCTACCATCAGTTAATCGATACAAACTAATCTAAATGGACAATGTGCAAGCATGCACATCCTTATTGAGAGAAAGTTAACTGGAATACTACCATCAGTTAACATAAACCCTAAATACAACTCCAAGTGAATAAAGCTAATCCCAGAATAGATATGCATGAGATGAGATAGTGAGTTAACTTGAAAAGATAACCCCAAGTTTAACTCTTGTGTGTAATGTCTATCCTAAGAGGTGTGAACTAAAGTCTACTAGTCATGATCTCGAGCAACCAATCCCTCAATGAGATTGTTAACTGCATCACTGTCTGGAGCTCTGATACTCTGCCAAAGTATGTTATGCCTATGTAGCATGTCCTCACCAGCTGTGATCTGAGATTGAAGTTCACCTCTGCTCCTGGTTTCCTCATCAAACAATGCCGACATGATTGTAAGTTGATTAATCTTACAACCAATGGTCTCCCCATTGAAAATAGTATGAATGAGTTCCTGGAGCTCTGACTGTACTGTTGACGCCAAAAATTGACGAGATAACAGTGCCTTTATGGGAAACTCGGTTCAAGGGGGACCCCTTTGCGCCAAACTGAGTGACCTCCAGATTTTAAAGAAGCCGGCTTCTTCTATATAATGGGTTTTGGAAAGGGAAAAGGAAGCGGATATAATGAAACAAATATTAATCTAAGGCAATGCGCCAAAGCTTACTGGTAGGCATGATAAATCATAGACTTAAGGACCTGAATGTTATAGTTATGTTCCAAAACATCCGAAACTTAAAGTTATAGCATAAACAATTCATTTAATTGACATAAAACAGTATCACATACATTCTCACTGCTAAGAAGAGTCGTTAAGACATGATTTAGACCAGCAAGTTTGCATTCAATATATAGAAGTCTCCTCAAATGAAATGCTTTAAGACAATAAGAAGCACAGTTCACAGTTTAATCAAGACATGAAAAATAGAAAGGCCGAACAATAGGCACAGTCTGAAAGTTTCTTGCGAATAAACATGCAAAAGAGGTCTGGTGTCTCTTGCTAAAACCAGTATTCTTTCTAAAAATCTTGGACCTCTTTCCCCTCAACAAAGAGAGTATATATAGCCGGAGAGCAAAATCCCACCGCCTGGAGAGTTGTAACAGAAAGATTCCACAATCTCCCGTAATGATGCCCGAATAAGAATATTCCCAATGCCATTATGAGAGCAGCCAGTCAGAGCACAGCATCCAGTTGATCAATTATAGGCGTGCCCCTTGTGATGATGGCAGTGGTCCCAACAAGGCTTCGAAGCAACAAGTGCCACCCACCGCTTTAGAGAACCATGACGAGCAGCACCCAATTACACTACCCCGCTTGACCATCCCATAGCTTGCTTTGATAATCAATGTAAGGCACGTGGCAACAAATCGCGGCCCGAATGAAAACTCCTCCTCCACCGACCGAGAGCTTGCGAAGAAGTGACACGCGTTCAGGGGACTAAGGTCACTTTGAAAATGGGGGAAGGCCGTATGAACCGGGTGGCGAAAGACGCGTGGCCGCGTTTCGCAACCCGTGGTGCTTTCATCCCTGTTGTTGTTTTAAAAGCTGCGAACCGCTAACACTTGGGTGAAGGTAGGTCCCGCCAGGAAATAAAGAAGGCCAATAGAAATCTTTCGTAGCCCGCCGCAGCATACTCTATCCTTTTGAGGAAAGTTTACGATACACCGCCACGTACAAAGATGTGGGCCCCTCAATGAACCTTAGGAGTATCGGACCTTTATGGAAGGCTTAGCAACCCGAAGAAAACACAAAGCAATAGAAAAATGAGAAACCCCGCAGGCGAGACACGTGGGCGCCCAACGCAGCATTTCAGGAGCCGAACGGGGAGCCACTTGCCGAAGTTGCGAAGCGAGGAATGCACCAAGGGAAAGATCAAAACCTGCCGGGAAGCCGAAGAAACGCGGAGACGCACAGGCCAGCGTACGAACATGTGCAAAAAAAAAAGGGACCCGAAGGGAGCTGCTTGAAACATTATTTCAACAGTTTTTGGCGACTAACAGGGGCATTTCGGATAAGGAATGGAGAACCCAAAAACTCTCTGGTTCTACAGACCAGAGCCTTCATCTATAGGGCGAATGGAGTTAGAGCTTGGAAAGTGCAGCCTGCAAAGGCACCCATTCATTTTCGGACGGCTTTGCCATGCTACGCAAATTCTCTTGTGCCCCGCGGAGATCAATAGCTTCCTTATGAGGCAGCACCTCTGGCAGGCCAACGCCTGCTTGGATATGGAAAAGCAGCTAAGAGAGTGGATGAATGATTGCCTCGATATCTGCTGCTGTTGGGGGGCTGCCGAATTCCTTGAATGCCTCCGGATCATTCTCCTTCCGTTCAATAACCTCTGTAATCTGTGCAGCCGTGACAATAGTGTCATCTTCAAGGAATGGAGACGGCAATCCCAACCTACCCAACTCAGAGAAACTCCCTCGAATGTCATCCAACGCTTTGTTTAGAAAAGCCGCTGCTGCCTTAGTACGCTGGAAAGCGGAGTGGCAATGAATGAATCTATTTGCCGTTTGAGCTGCGGTGTCCCGATCTTCGATACCCGCCCCGGCAAGGATCTCGTCTGAGACCGAGTATAGCTTATTTAGCAAGTCCCTTGCCTCGGGAACCTTTTCTAGGATGAAGCGCGGGAACTGTTCCATTGTATCATGGGCTTCCTGACTGAGTTTTAATGCCTTGTCGATGAATCGGAGGGTAGGCTGCAGATTTAGGCAGAAGGCTTTGATTTTCTCCCAGTGAGAAACGTAAAATTGCCTGACCAGTGGGATGATATCAGGTTGGGCAGGGGCTGGTAGCAGAGAGGCCTTAAGCGAAGAAATCTCTGCATCTCTTGAAATGAGGGCCTCGGCGAATTCTGCCTTCTTCTTTTTTCTCGGATGCCAACTGCTCTGCATAGCTGTGCATTTCTTTGTTCCAAGTTTGTTCAGCTCTGGAGTGGTTAGCCGATTGCTCTTCTAATGAAGCTTTTGTCTCTCGGAGCTCGTCTTCTAGTTTGGCCTTTGTCTCTCGGAGCTCCTCTTCTAGTTTAGTCTTCAAACCTTTGAATTCGGCCTCTTTTTCCTGTACCTTTTGTTGAGACTGCTCTTGTAGGCATTCCATCTCCTCACCTTTCTCTGCCAGCTGCTGACTGTACTCAAGGCGGAAATGTTCAAGCTCCCCCTCTATCGATTGTAGGCTCTGTCGCGCTGCTTGGTTTTGATTCTGTAATTCTTCTAATACGGCTGGGTCGGCTACTTTGGTCTTTGCAATTTCGTCCTAAAGCCTGTTTCTCTCATTTTCTACTGTTAGTGCCCTTTCTGTCATTCGGGTGATATCTGTCTCTAAGGATTTCTCCTTTGCCTCTAAAAAGCTCACCCTGTCCTTGGCTACCTTGAGCTATTCATCCTTCTTCTTTAACTGGTGACCAGTCTTTAGGAAATCGGAAGTGACCACCCATTGTGTCTCCTCCATGATTTCGACTTTATCTTGTGGGCGGGCTACCTTCATGTCCAGTCCGACAGCATAAATTTCATAGTCCTCTAGTTGCATCTCTCCTTGGGGCTTGCTTACCCTTGGGTACATAGTTGCAAACTTTAATTCTTGGCGGGCCTCGTCATACGAAGCCTGTACTCTTAGCTTGGCGAGGGAATTGTCATCATTTGTCCTTCGTCGCCTCATTCTATTTGCGTGCGCTTCCTTCCCACAATCTATCTGTGCAATGAACTCAGCTGGTGATAAAACTAGCCCACCTGTGAAAGGAACACCGGAAGGCAGGGCATAGGGATAGGTAACTTTCATAGGCGCGCGCATTTGTTTCTTCTGGAGGGTGACGATTTGCGGAGAGAAGTGTGGCACGTTCCATAGCTTAGCATGGGGGTTATCAGTAGGGCTAGACATTTGCAACGGCTAAACCGGAGATTCAGTCGTAAGGCCTGTCGGCCGAGGAAAAAGAGTCACCGCCTGGGGCTCGGTTTGCTGTAGTGGGAAGGGATCTGTAAGCATCTCGGAAAAAGAGTGGGGGCTAATGGGAGGAATATTTTTGGAAAGCGAGGTGAGGAAAGTCTGGGTGGCAGCAGTAGGCGTTAGCATGTTCGGAGGGGTAATTATAAATGGTTGGGGTTGCGAATACTGGGCAAATCCCACGAAATAAGCTAGGTCAGAAACAGAGGGTGGAGGGCTCGGACAAATGGCAGGAGTTGCTAATTGAGCAGGGACGGATGTGAAAGAATGAGGTGTAAGAGAGGGAGGAGCGAAATGTACCTGCTAACTGGTCGGCGGTGGCATCAGGATCGTTCGAGACTCGCCCGCAACCTCTGGCATTTGACTAGCAGCAGGTGTTTCCCCTTCGGCCGGTTCATGTGAAACTGTCCCGATAACACTTTTCGTGTGTTGCCTTTTCGTGGGGGGACACTCACTAACCTTGGCAGTCGGATCCTTCTGCTGGGGCACTAGCCTGACCGGTTTAGCAGCCCATGTGCGTGTAAGCAATCCCCTTGATATGTTAAAGCGCACATTAGTGCCCACATAGGCGGTATGTCCGGGGGCATCGCCTTCCTGCGCTGATATCGCCGTCTCTTCCTCCTGCTCATCGGAGCCTTCTGCTTCGCTCTTGTTAGCACTGGAGATTGGGCTGGGATGGCCTTCATCCCAATATATTTCAAATTCTTGGTCGTTCTTCAATTGATTATAAGGAGCTTTCAACTACCCTATTTCTTGGCAGTATCTCCAGAAAGCTTTTATTTTTTCATCGCTCCATTCCTCGTCCACTTTTAACTTGTTATGCATGCTGCGCTCTATCGAAAGGTTGTCCCTGGCCACAGCCACTGGAAAGTAGAACTTGTGCCATGGGCCCCTAGTATCCGGCGTAGGGATTTGTGCCAATTCAACCAGATCTTCATCTTTATCAGTCCGGTTATTACGCCGTTTCTCCCAGTATGGTCGGGGAACATGTGTAACTTTCATATGCGGCTCAGGTAGGTCATTGAAATGATTGTAATCCCACTTATCATTTACTAGTACTAACCCCAGGTG
The DNA here is from genome assembly GCA_007258455.2 of Sequoia sempervirens. Classification (NCBI taxonomy): domain Eukaryota; kingdom Viridiplantae; phylum Streptophyta; class Pinopsida; order Cupressales; family Cupressaceae; genus Sequoia; species Sequoia sempervirens. The sequence goes on along the minus strand of VDFB02386621.1, from coordinate 44,628 downwards.
TGCCAGCTTGTCCCCTAGCAGCTCATGCGATTGCTTTTTAACAAGCGTTATTGACTTGAAACTCTTTGGGCAAGTGAAGAATCCCTTCCTCTTGACACTTTCGCAGCTACAGAACATGAAATCAATTATGCACACCTGCCGGTAAACCTCCAGCGCTAGCACTCTATCGGTGATGCAAGCCGGGAGCAGGAAAGGCCTGCCGATAAAGCCCCTCATTTGAAGGATCGTGAAATCCTTGCCCAAGAACCAGTCACAAGCGGGGGTGTAGCCTTGCAGAAATCTAGTCTGCTCAGTGTTAAGCCGAACGATATCACCCTCTCCGATCAAATCATTCAAGACCGGTGCTATGAAATAGTCCGCGAAGGCATAGTAGTCATATGTTGCTAACAGGTAGGGTGTCCATGTAGATACTGGCTTTCTTTTGTTCTGCTCGTCAAAAATTGATAGTGGGATAAATCGGGCGAAGAAATCCAGATTCTGATGCAGGAACATGTGGACTAGGTAGGAAAGAAATCTAAATTTCTTCTCTGCCTAATAATTCTCTATTTGCTGTTTCATTTCTTCGACCATGAACTCAGCAAAATCATACCAGAAAAGTTCATGTTGTCTGCGAAACTGTATTGCAGGGCCCAGCTGAAAAGCCTCGATCTTCTCATCGAAATCACGGCCGCAAACAAATGCCAGCATGGATATGGGGTCTTGGAGGTCATTGTGGAATGAACCGCGCAATAATGGGATGCTCGATGCCTTAGCGGACGCAACACGCTTCTTATTGGTCTCTTCTAATAGGAAATCGAAGCTAGTCCTCATCCTTTTCCATATCTTTTCCCCTTTGTTTGGGCAGAAATGTTCGATTTTCTCCTTTCTTGTCCTAGGGTCAGGAATGCATAACATATGCCAAATGGCTTCCGGGCCGATATGAACCCTTAAATTGCGACCTTCAATGCAGTAGGTCTTTGGATTATAGCGTTGAACAGCTGCGTCGACCACCTCCGGGCAATAGTGCACCAATGGGACCATGTATTGTGGAAGACCGCTAAACCAGACTCTACTTGTCATGGCTTGGTCCGCCCCTGGTGCTGATAACCTTGCGCAAGCCGCCTCTCTAAGAGATTTAGGGTTCTTGGCAAGCTTTGGGTCATAGATATTAGCCCATTTTTCTCTAACCTTTTTTGGGTTATTCCACTCTTTGGGCTTCTCCAGCTCCTCTGTGTTGGCTCTTTTCACCCTCTTGGGTATACCAGGAGTGGCATACGCTACATCTTCGTATACGTAAACCTCGGCCGAAGAACGAATAGCCGAATACAGTTCCTAGCTAATCCCTTCCTGCGTTGGCTGAGCTGAAGATTCTGCCATTTTTTTCACGGCAGAACTTGAAAACTCCCTGGCCTTTGAATACGCTTGCACTGGAAATACAGATAGAAAACACTTCGCGCACTCCTTAGCTTTTGGAAAAAAAACTTAGGAACAATAAGCATTTTCATGCAATAATAGTAACTTTCCTCAAGGTGGTAGGCGAGCGCGAGCCCTTTGCATTTAATTCGGCATGTACCGTTAACTCCACAACTCGTGCAAGATGAGCTGATTGATTTTTCGAGGCGGCCGGATTTCATCATTGCTTTCAAAAGATCATGTGATACGCCTTGATTTCCTTGGAAATTGAGCTTGCAACTGGCCTTCTCACCTTGGGTTAGCATGTACCGGTAATTAATATCCCTGGCCAAAATGATTACGCCAAGCAAACGATCACCGCCTAAAAGAGATACGAACATCGCCTCGGGTTCTGGGATGTGCTTGAGATTTGACACCATAGCATACGGCCATACGTCCCTTCATCAACAAGTGCCACCTTTTTAAAGCTCAATTAATTAACTTGATTTAATTAAGCATGCCTTGAGCCGTGCTACCATGCATGTACCAGCCCAAAACATGAACAAACGCAGACTCGGCCCTCGAGATCGCGGCCAATATACATCACGTTGCTTACGGGTGGATTGGCATTCATCTTGTCAATTTTCTATAAATAGGCCAGTAGATAGCGAACATACACACTTTGCGTCCAAGAAGTGATAGGCAAGTAGAATACTGCTAAGCAAGTCTTTTCATAGGTTAGGTGGTGAGTAGATTTCGGCATTACTCAGCAGATTTAGGAATAGTATTAGGAGAGATGGATACTCCTATTCGCCTAACCTCCTTCAAATCACAGACAGCGTTTGTAGGTGAGATCTCCACTAGGAGGCTCAAGAGAATGACAAAGAACAAGCACTCGCTGGTTCTAGTAGCCATCAAGTGGGTTCTCGGCAAGGACTGTGTTGAATATGAAGATAAGCATCGGGTGAACACCGACGTGTGCTCGCACTTTGTAGCGTCCATGCTGGACATTTGTGTCCCTCGGCCGCTTGTATTGAAGCTAGTCAAAGAAATCTTCTCGAAAGAAGTACCTGAATGGGCTCGGCGAGGTTGTTACCCATGCTGCGTACGGGATAGGCCTACCAACAGCCGGTGACCTGCGTCGCTTCATCGAAGAAGAAGCTGTTGTCATTTGGCAGCCATTCCTGAGCGGATTTCGCCTGCAGACTCGTGGTGTGCACCAGCAAAGGGTTACCCAAGCTCTTCACTTCCTGTTCAGGAGCTACAACGTGATACCCTTCTACGATGTAGAATGGTATACTGACTTCAGGAACCTGGTGTATCCACCACCGATGACGGCCGCGTTTAATGATGTTGCCAGTGCGCCGAGGAACCTGTTGATGAGGAAGAAGCGGACGCTGTCTTAAATGCGTCGGTTGCCGCCAGCCACTCCTGCGGATAGATGATCCCCTTGCCTTGGTGTCTGTTGATGTAACCCTCCTGCTCCATATAAGCCTGATAAAAGGCCACCATATATATATATGCTCTAATACTTGTACATTTTGAAAATTGGCATCCATGCCATTTTGTAACCCAGGAACATGTATATAAATATATACGTCTCTTTTTTTTGTTGTGAAATCTATGCTCCTGTTTGCTTCTGTGTGCAATTTTTCTGGGTTTGCCAATCTTGTATGTTTTGTCTCTGTTTACGAGCATACTTTTGCGTTTTAAGAAACTCTGGTGCTTTACCCATTAATGATGATAAGCGAATGCGTAGCAAGTCAATTGATTTTAGCAAAAGGATAGGCCAAAAACAGGAAAAGAAAAAAGAAAAAGCGTTACTTACAACTGTACAGGGTAGGGTTTGACGCTTAATGGAACAATTTAAGGTGAATCCCATTAACCGGGATTCCTAGAGGCTCTTTTTCCATATTTTCCAGCTCGAAGGCATTGTGTTGCATGCACCGAATGATTTTGAAGGGTCCTTCCCATAGGCTATCGAACTTACCATGCTGACCTGGCTTCGCAGCCCTGCTGTCATATTTTAGCACTAAATCTCCACTTTTTAGGCCTTGGTCGGAAGCCTTTTTGTCAAAGCACCGTTTGACCACCTGTTGACGGCCTGTCATGGCTTTTAGGGAATTCTCCCTTTTTTCCTGTACTTCTAATAGTTCGGCAAGCCGAACCTCCATGGCATCATTTTATTCTATCTCGAGAGATTTCAACAATTGTATCGCTGGAATCTCCATAGAGATAGGTAGCAACGCTTCTTTCCCATATACTAGCTCATAGGGCGAAGTCTTGAGGACTTGTTTAGGAGTTATGCGGTTGGCCCAGAGTGCTTTTCGGAGATTTTTATGCCATTACCTCTATTGTTCTGAGCCAACCTTTTTGAGGAGTCGGACTAAACTTTTGTTTGTTGACTCGGCTAGGCCATTTCCCTGTGGATAGTAGTTTGAAGATGTTTTAAGGAATATGCCATTTTTCAATGCAAAGTGACATACCTTTGTGCCTACAAATGCTCTAGCATTGTCCGAAATGATTGTCTTCGGAGGGCCGAACCTTGTCACCAGAGCCTCGAGGAAGTCTACAATCTCTGCCTTCGTCGCCTCCTTAAGGGGAACAGCCTCTGCCCACCTTGTGAAGTAGTCCGTAGCTGTTAAAATCCATTTATGTCCGGAGCTAGAAACCGGGTTGATCATCCCGATAAAGTCCAGGCCCCATTGCGCAAATGGTTCATCCACCACGATAGGTTTGAGGGGCATCGCTGAATTCTTCCTTCTGTTAGAGAATAACTGATATTTTTTACAAGTCTTTACCAGAGAGTAGGAATCATTGAAAAGTGTAGGCCAGTAATATCCAGCCCGTAGGACCTTGATGGCAGTAGTTTTAGCAGAGAAATGTCCACCTTCGTCGCTATTGTGAAATGCGTCGAGGATCTTCTACGCCTCCCCTAAAGTAACGCACCGTAGGAGCACACCATTAAAATTCCTTTTGAAAAGAACTCCTTCTATCAGCGTGTATCCGCAATTCTGCAGCCGGTAATACCTCCTTTTATGGGGTGAGAGGCCTGGCGGATACTTTCTGGTTCGCATGAAGTTCGTTCTATCTTCCAGCCAATCATCCTCCGATCCCGATCCATTTATCAGGACAAGCTCTGGCTGTTCCTCTTTAGCAGGTATCTCCTCGTCCTGTTTCATATACTCACATAGTCCTCTGCCTTTAATAGTCCTGGTAGGCCTGACCTCGATGTCATATTCCAGGATCTTGGTGATCCAATTAGCCCTTTTTTCTATGATTTCTCCCTCCATGATGTATTCCCGCACACTAGAATGTGCGACATATACCAGGACTTTGCTACAGGAAATTAGATGGCAGAACTTTTTAAGTCCCTTTACTATTGCAAAAGCCTGTCTTTCAATGAAGTTATAATTCACCTCATATTCCTTTAAGGTTCGGGAATAGAACGCAACTGGATGCTCTCCCTTTCCGTCTCTATCCTTTTGAGTCAGAACAGTAGCGATACTGGACTTTCTACTGAAGGCATACATTATAAAATCTTTATATTGATCTGGATTAATTAACACCGAGGCCGAGGAGATCGCTTCCTTGACCTTTTCAAATGCCTCCGAGCCTCCGTTGTCCACTTGAAAATTTGATCCTTTTTCAGCATTAGGGTGATCGGCCTAATTATTCCCGCAAAATCAAAAATAAATTTACTGACGAAATTTACTTTGCCCAGAAAAGACTGGACACCTTTCTTATTCACCAGGAGAGGAAGCTCCTTTATAGCCCTTACTCATTCTGGGTCAATTGAAATACCTTCCTTTGACACAACATGTCCTAACAGCTTACCCTGAGGTACTCCGAACACACATTTCCTCGGATTTAAGGAAATCCCGAACTCTTGGCACTTTTGAAAAACCAACTCCAAATGATCGAAATGATCATCTTTAGATTTGGAGAACACAGTAAGATCATCCAAATAGATTAGGATAATCTTATTGATCAGTTCGCTAAATGCGATGTCCATAGCTCTCTAAAAAGTTTCCCCTGCATTAGATAAACCAAAAGGCATTTTAGCATATGCAAATGTCCCCCACTTGGTGGTGAACGTAGTCTTGTGTTGATCTTCCTCTTTTACTTGAATCTGATTATAGCCAGAGAAGCCATCCAGTAGAGAGAACATTTCCGATCCCGCGACAGTTTGGAGGATCGACTCCATAGAAGGCAATGGATAGTGGTCCTTCAGAGATGCTCTATTTAGGTCTCAGAAATCCATGCATAAGCGGATATCACCATTCTTCTTTCGGACTGGTACCAGATTTGATACCCAAGTACTATGTTTAATCAGGAAGACAATACGTGACTCAATGAGCTTGGTTAGCTCTTGTGCCATCAGGGCTTCAACTTTAGGGTTGACTGGCCGCTGTTTCTGTCGGATTGGCTTCACATCTTTTGTTAGCTCAATAGTATGTTGAATAATACCAGGATCATAACCTTCCAGATCTTCGTAGGACCAAGCCACTACTCCATATTTCTCATAGAAACTGATAAGCCTTTCTCTATCTTGTTGTGAGACATCTTTTTCGACCCGGAGGTTCCTGTCATCGGAAACCCGAAGGTTTTCATAATCACCTCTTTCCGCCACGAATTTTTGCTTATCATTTCGGGCGTCACTACAATCGAATTTTTTTTTGAGAGTAACCAATCCTTTCGGAAGCTTATTTGACTTTAGCTGCATAATTTGTCCTTCGTAGGCCTCAGCAATCTTTGGTTGGAGTTGATCAGCAGATTCCCCCGAGTGTTGAATAAACGAGGCGATGTGTTCATCGCTCTCAAAGACTTGCCAACTTTGGTCATTGTCGGGTATTGCTGGTCTAACAAGCACTCGCACTGAATATCTGTTCCGAAGCAAGTCGGAGACAGGATCAAACTGAGCACCGATTACCACCATGCGATCTGCATCGCCATTCTGTGCTCGGGGAATGGTCAGGATGTTGAAAGCTTCAAAACTTTCTACAAGATCCCAGATTCGATGCCGATAGGATCTCATGCGGATATTCTTTGCTGCTGAGATTCCTCGGACCTAATTAACTACCAGTTCTGAATCTCCGAACACGATCAATTGCTTGACACCCATTCGTTCCGCTAAGCTTAGGCCTTGGACTAACCCCTCATATTCAGCCTCGTTATTTGAACAGGCGAATTGGAATCGAAAAGACCTCAACAACTTTTAATTCAGTGGGGATATTAGGCATATCCCTACTCCAGCTCCAACTTTACTCCTTGCTCCGTCAAAATACAATGTCCACAGCTCACTTGCTTGGTCATCGTCGGGTTCTTTGACGACCTTTGGAAGAACTTGGTCTTCATCATAAATCACATATGTGCCTAATCCGGTAGCATGATAATTTCTGAAAGGATCATTGTTCATATGTTCACTCAACAGAGCATCTTCGTTATCACTTCGGTCTCCGTTGACCTTCTCTTCCTCTAGCAGTTCGACATTGTACATGTCTTGCTTGGTGATGGAGGTATGTGCGGCTTCAAAGTTAATTAGGGCCTCATTCACCACATGTTCGAAATGCAGAGCGTCCGATTCTATCTTCATCTTCGCACCATGCTTGGTTCTAAGTATTAGATGTGACCAATCTAAAGACAAATAGTCGCCCACCTTTGAAGTAAACTCTCGAGAAAGGCAAAGACCAAACATTGGCAGAACATCTATGATCACTGTGTCTTGCGGGACCGTGATACTCGGGCACGCAAATAGAGTCAGCGGAAGTGCTTTGATGACACCCACAGTATCAACCTTATTTCCATCTAGCTGCATCACCCCCTTTTTCATAGGTTCGTAGCTGAGTCCCAAGGCTTCGGCTATCAGTTTTGGCATAACCATGGTACTAGCGCCAGAATCAATCATAGCGTTGTGTAATAGTTTCTCCCCTATAATGAGGGTCAAGAAGAAGGGTTGAGGTTTTGGCCTACCTCAGCCTTCCGTATGGGATTCCTCCGCTTTGTTTGCGAGAACCTTAGTTGGCGACATTTGATAAATCGCCTCAGTACTGGCCACAGGCTCGGTCAGTGCTGGGTCCATCTGTTGCTGAAGCGGCTTTTGGAGTATGGTTTTCTGTTCCAGGATAGCTAGAATGTCCCATAAAGACACATTAGCGGGTGATTTCTTCAACTGCTCTACCACATTAAGAGGTGAGGAGCTCAGAGATTTTTGCTCCTTTGCTTTTGTTATAATAATTTCCTTCTGCGGTTGAGAAGACAAAGAGACGGTTGGACCGCTAGGAATTTGATCCGAAGCGTTTTTGCATTGTGGACTGTCCGAAAGTGAAACAACGGCCTCACCATTGAATCTTCTCTTGGAGCGCGTGTTATAGTCAGACTTTACCTGCGGCACTTTGGCTATGGATGTGTCATTTGCAAACACCATTTCCTCGTCCTCCATCCATGAGAAGAGCGCATGATCAGGAACAATGTCCGACTCTTGCTCTAGGGACATTCCTTGTATTTGCGCGGTAAGGACCGCATTCTCCATTGCCGGGGCATATCTGTATTCTTCATTCTCTGTCGCAATACCTTCACTACGTTGCTCTGCTATCCTTTGTTGTAAGTTGCCACGCGGACAATTTCGGGGCATATGCGCATCGTTGCAAGGGAAGCACCACAGATTGATGTCATCAATCAGATTGTTTTGCCCCGCGGTTAATTCTCTGCTAGAGCTCGGTGACGCACCTGCCAGCGGTGTAGGCACCAGAACTATTTGGTTCATAGCCGCCGCTGGTGAATTAGTGCGATGCACATTCTGATATTGATTTTGATGATAGGTAGGCCGCCCACCTTGATAGTTCTGATATGTAGGCCGCGGAGGCATTGCTTGGTTCTGCTTCAGAGTTGTTATATCATTCGCCATAGTCCGCAACATCTCCTTGAGGTCGCCCATCTCACCCTTGGGAGAACCCAATGTAGAGGCCAAGTTTTCAGGAGCGGCTGTATATGAGTACACTGACTGGGGAGTCACTGGCGCACTGGTCGACGCCACCTCTTGTGATGCATTCGATATCTTAGGAAATATCGGCATAACAGGTCGAGGAGGCAATTTTCCGCAGTCTATCAAGTGATTTTCTACTTTGATAGCGGTGGCATATGCATCTGGTAAAGTGGCTCCTCCCAGAGACTTGATCATCATAGAAATGTCAGGATTAATGGACTTCAGATAGAACATGAACGCCAATTCTGGAGTTGGACGGATGGTCACAGGAATCCTCCGCCAACTTGAGTGAAATTGGGCATTGAAGTCTATCAGAGCCTCCTGGGGTGCTCGTTTGATGACGGATAACTGATAATATAGCGAAGAACGATCTCCGTCATTTGAAAACCTTTCATAGAACGGATCTCTGAGGTCATCCCAAGTGCGAATGGTATTAGGAGTCAATGTTCGGTACCACTCCAGAGCTTTGCCTTTGAAGGACGCAGCAAGGAGCCTCAGGGCTACATTCTACGCTGTGATACCATGTACCAAGCATACATCCACTACATCCTGCAAATGCTCTGCTGGCGTTTTTGTGTTATCTCCGGTGAATTTGGGAAGAGCTTTCAGGGTCGAAACCGGAATGGCGCCCCAAACAGTAGGTGCTACCGGAGCTACCAAGGGGCTTCCAGCATCCCATGCTATATAATTTCTGTTCGCGGCCAGCAACATGGTGAGAGGAAAGGGTGGTGGGAATGGAACGGTTACTAACTGATTTGCGGCCTAGACTGTCCCGAATGGAGGCACTAGTAAACCTGGGTTATTTGCAGTTTGGGATCTAGTTACAGGTCGATGGCTCATACACCCTTTTAGAAGATGATTTCATTAGTTTGGGTCCCACCGGGCGTGCCAGAAAAAAGGACAAACTGTTGACACCAAAAATTGACGAGATAACAGTGCCTTTATGGGAAACTCGGTTCAAGGGGGACCCCTTTGCGCCAAACTGAGTGACCTCCGGATTTTAAAGAAGCCAGCTTCTTCTATATAATGGGTTTTGGAAAGGGAAAAGGAAGCGGATATAATGAAACAAATATTAATCTAAGGCGATGAGCCAAAGCTTACTGGTAGGCATGATAAATCATAGACTTAAGGGCCTGAATGTTATAGTTATGTTCCAAAACATCCGAAACTTAAAGTTATAGCATAAACAATTCATTTAATTGACATAAAACAGTATCGCATACATTCTCACTGCTAAGAAGAGTCGTTAAGACATGATTTAGACCAGCAAGTTTGCATTCAATATATAGAAGTATCCTCAAATGAAATGCTTTAAGATAATAAGAAGCACAGTTCATAGTTTAATCAAGACATGAAAAACAGAAAGGCCGAACAATAGGCACAGTCTGAAAGTTTCTTGCGAATAAACATGCAAAAGAGGCCTGGTGTCTCTTGCTAAAACCAGTATTCTTTCTAAAAATCTTGGACCTCTTTCCCCTCAACAGAGAGAGTATATATAGCTAGAGAGCAAAATCCCACCGCCTGGAGAGTTGTAACAGAAAGATTCCACAATCTCCCATAATGATGCCCGAATAAGAATATTCCCAATGTCGTTATGAGAGCAGCCAGTCAGAGCACAGCATCCAGTTGATCAATTACAGGCGTGCCCCTTGTGATGATGGCAGTGGTCCCAACAAGGCTTCGAAGTGACAAGTGCCGCCCACCGCTTTAGAGAACCATGACGAGCAGCACCCAATTACACTACCCCGCTCGGCCATCCCATAGCTTGCTTTGATAATCAATGTAAGGCACGTGGCAACAAATCGCGGCCTGAATGAAAACTCCTCCTCCACCGACCGAGAGCTTGCGGAGAAGTGACACACGTTCAGGGGACTGACGTCACTTTGAAAATGGGGGAAGGCCGTATGAACCGGGTGGCGAAAGACGCGTGGCCGCGTTTCGCAACCCGTGGTGCTTTCATCCCTGCTGTTGTTTTAAAAGCTGCGAACCGCTGACACGTGGGCGAAGGTAGGTCCCACCAGGAAATAAAGAAGACCAATAGAAATCTTTCGCAGCCCGCCGCAGCATACTCTATCCTTTTGAGGAAATTTTGCGATACACCGCCACGTACAAAGATGTGGGCCCCTTGATGAACCTTAGGAGTATCGGACCTTTATGGAAGGCTTAGCAACCCGAAGAAAACACAAAGCAATAGAAAAATGAGAAACCTCACAGGCGAGACACGTGGGCGCCCAGCGCAGCATTTCAGGAGCCGAATGGGGAGCCGCTTGCTGAAGTTGCGAAGCAAGGAATGCACAAAGGGAAAGATCAAAACCTGCCGGGAAGCCGAAGAAACACAGAGACGCACAGGCCAGCGCATGAACATGTGCAAAAAAAAAAGGGACCCGAAGGGAGCTGCTTAAAACATTATTTCAACATGTACATCAGTAAGCTCAACATATGCACCACCCTCAATCTGATATCGGCATGGTAAGCGAGATACTAAGGTTCTCACAAACCGAAGTGCACTAGTAACGTGCTCTCTACTCTTAGCCAACTCTGACGCCATAGTTTCTTCTATCTTTTCCTTGAAAACCAACTGTGTTTTCCAAGAGTAGATAGCCTCTTTATCCTCTGCATCTATGACTGATTCATATGCCATACTCAGGTGAGCAATCATAATCTCATCTTGGGGTCTACTAATCGCCATGTCTCGCTTCTCATCTTAGAGACGTAGACGGAGCTCTCGTGCATTGTACCGCAACTGATATAACTTTGTAAGCATAGAATGGCCTCTAGCAACAAACTCCTCGCATTCCTCCAAATGCTTGTCGTATGTAACCAAATGATTAAGCTAGCCCTATTCTGTTGGAGGCTCAAGCATCAGCAAGAGTGTGGCGGCAACATCTGACCTATGTATAAGGCTAGAAATATACTAATGAAGTTGTATGATTTCATCCTTGAGGGTTTCCTTGTCTTCTTCATCCTTCAGGATTCTATCCCTAGCACTGTATGTTGGAACCTGTAGGAGATCAACCTGAGTCTAGTGTGTGCTACAACCAAGGTTGACTGTGATAACCTCGAAGTCCTGAGATTCCAACTCTTCCAAGCTCTTCCCTTGTGGAGGTATAGTAGTCTCGATGATGATCTCCATATCAATATTCCTCTCTGCGTGGAACATGTTCTTGATCCTCTTGTCTGGCACATCCCGGTAAACCTGATCAAAATCTAAATGATTAAGGACATAGGATGGTTGCCTTCTCTTCCTTCCCAGTTGAGTTTCAATCCAAGACTAGTCTCGGCTAATGCTACTAGAAGGATCTGTACTAGCAACAGGAGGCTCTGATGAGAGTGAATATGTAGAGATGTTGCGAGATGGGGAGTATAAATCCAATTCGATATGAATCGGGACTGGTGACTGCTCCAAAACTGGTATAGGAGCTTGAGGCTGAACCTCAGGCATTGGCGGACTCTAAACTAGCCTCTAAACTAGCTCTGTGATAAGATGTCTGATAGGGTCTATGTGTGTATCAATGGCAAGCGCCTTGCCTTTTGAATTGTTTGGCGCTTGAATTTTCTTGGGAGGGTTACTCTTCTTCTGTTTATGTTTCGAAAAGGAAGGTAGCGAAGGATCCACCACTGGTGGCTCTGCTCTAGGCACATTTACCCTCTTGGTCTTCTTGTTGTCGAGGTAAAGTATACTATTTTGGATAACTCTACTTGACCTCTCCTTTACTAACGCATACTCCTTGGTGTACCAATCAACTGCTATCAGTGGCTATGTGTCAACCTTCTCTCTAAAAAACTAAGGACTTCTCCCTCATCATCTAATAAACCTCCCACATCTTCTACCAAGAATACAGAAATATGTGAGAGAGAGAAGTGGTCGTAGTTACGTCTGTGGACCTTGAAGTCATCCACACAATTGGCCCAATAGTCTTCCATAGAAGGATTATGATATGCATGACCACTGAGGCATGTTGTGTAATGACCCCAAGGATCATAGGCACGTACCTCAACAAGATACTTGAGATGATACCTATCTAGCTCATGTCCTGTAGCTTTGGCATCAACTATCATCTTGCACCAATATATTCCAAATTGAAAGGGAAAATTGGCAGTTGGTTTATGCTTGCGGCGCAAATGACAATGACCATCATGTAACTGCCTCAAGAACTCCATAAATATTGTTATATCGAAAGGATAGCATGGAAGCATGGCTAGATTTCCTGTAAATCCATATACTCAGATATAAGTGTATGTCGGGAACTGAATGAACCAGTCTGCCCAACCATCCATCATTGCTCTAGCAACTGTCGAGATACGAATGTGCAACTCACGGTCCAAATTTCTCACTGTATAAGTCAAGAAATCCTTGTGAACACGCTTGAAGTGACGTTCAGCCTTAGTGAACTCAAGTTGATCATAATAGTGATAGACTTTTTGAACACTGAGAATGCCAATGGTGTTTAACCCTTGGAACTAACCCTGATAGGCAATCAAGTACACAAGGTAAGAACACGTGAAACTTGTGGGCAACTAGGAAACTGGTGATTTGCTTGTGGATAACATCGTTGATGAAGTATGCCCAGTCATAATGCTCCTGCCCAGATATGATGCGACCAATGATGTAATATATCCAAGGCTAGAAAACATTTGCATGTGAATGACCTGAGACACGATTCAAGAGTGTAATTAGAATCGTGTACTCATCCTTGTACTCACCACGACCCACATTGTTTGGCAATTTTCTCTTCACTTGCTTCAACCATCATTCTGCCATTTTGCTTTGGCACTTCTCTACATCAGCATTGAATGCATGCTCGCACTGCTCCATAGAAATAACTAGACTGTTCAGGTGTTGAGGGATATCAAAACTTCTTTCAACGTCCAGAGGCTTGAGACTACAAATGAATTGTCCATCTACTGACACTATCTCACGAGTAGCAAAGTTGTAATGCTTAATACAAGACATCACAAACTCAACATAATGAGTGGAGATAGGTATGGAAGCGGCCTCAAGTAACCTAGACTGCTGAATATTTTGAATAATCGAATCTATGAACTTAACTGGATCTAAGACTGCCTCTGGCAGCACCTTATGGAGATTCCTCTCAACTGTCCCGATGAAGTCATGAGTTAGGACTGATTTGGTCCTGTATTTGAGCTTAACGGAATCAAAGAGGAGAAAAGACATTTTTTTTGTGTTTTTCTTCTATCAAAATCGCCCCCTATTCTTCAAATTTGTTGATGACTGTGAATCTGTACCTACAAAAGAAATTGTTTGATGCTTTTGATTTTGATTGTTGATGATAAATTCACCCAACTCTTGAAAATTTGCCTCTGCTCTTGAAGAATTACGAATTTTGCTTAAGCTGAATGAATGTTTAGTGATGGCGCCATGAATAAATAAAGAAAATTCGCACCATAATGCTGACTGCAAGATTTAAAACCTCAACTAAAAATAGAAAGCTTCTAATTGGACCCCTTCAGTTTGAACTGAGACTGACTTGAAGTCCAAAATAAAATAATAAAAATATTCCTCATGCAATTTAAAAGTCCAGCACAAAGAGGCGCCAATTTAAGAAAATTGCCATTTAATGCTCAAATATGCAAATTAAATATTTAATAATATTTTAATCAGTTGACAAACCACGTTGAGCTCTTGGACTTATCAGGTGAACTTCACTGATTTTGAACAGTCCTCATTTGTCCTCATAGGCATCCATTTGCTCAAGATATTACATTTTTTATTAACTTCCTACTTTGTAGCTGACTACAAAGTTACAACTGACCATAGTCAACACTGATTTTCGGGTGACCGAGTGATGCTGAGACTAAGCAGGAATATTCATTGTGAAGCCTATAGAGCAAGGAAGAAATGTCTATTGGGAGTCATCATTGCTAAAATCAACGTTTAACACTTCAAAAAATTAGGTGCCCTTGATTAAATTGATTTTACGACATCAAACTTGGCCATTTCTTCATACTGCCATCTAACGCTTCAAATGACTGCTGACGATGAACGGTGAACCCTGCTGACTGGATGATAGGCTCACTGCATGACTAGAGGTATTCCACATCCAACGAATATATGCAAGGCACCTAAAATTTGTATTAAGGACCCCAAAAGCAAGGGTTCCCCTGGCCTGAAAAGGCTCAAACACCATTTCGACAAAAGTACGACACTCAACCAGATGCCCTTCTTTGACCTCTGATATCGGGAGCTAGGGTGACCTGATTCGTGCACCGTCTATCTCAACACATAGCCAGAAGGACCTACAAGAGATTTCTTTGGAGGTGACGAAGCAAGAAAACTTCTTCTAAGACCTCAAAGAGAAGGGTGCCATTCCAAAGATGGAATATACAACCAGACTTAACCATTTTCTGAGTTGTCTTCATTTTTTAGTATTTTGTAAAGACCTCGCACGTATGAGCATTTTCCAAATCTCAGAGGCTAATGATTGGGCTCGTTGGATAGCTGGAGTAATTGCGCATGAATCCCGTGAAGATTTCAAAAGCAAATAACACCATCCGACAAGCCTAAAAGCTGGGCACCCCTAGCCTATAGAGGCTACAGTGAATGTTTCATGTTTCTCCACCCTCTGATTTACATGCTTGGTAGAATATGTGCCACGATCTCTCAGAATATCATACTGACTAGCTGATTGGTGCGTTGTGAAACTGGACTAGAGTAGCACAGATGTCAGGAAGACCTCATCTACAAAATCAATCATCTCAAGGGTCATCTTGAAGGGCGCCCCTGAGCTACAGGGGTGCAATTTTCCCATTTGAGAACTTTTCATGATGTGAAGTCTCCTCGTAACCTCATCTTTTGATCTTGACTGTCGAAGCTCTAGGTTTCGGATGTCTGCATTTGATAGCTCATTGGATAGCCAGACTAGTCGTAAAGAGATTAGATGCATCAACAGGAAAGAATGCCAGAATCTAGACCCTCTTTAAGAAGGGCGCCCCTGAGCTACAGGGGCGCAAAAGTTGAAAACTAAGAAGCCTTTGCAATCTTCAATCTTTTGAACCTTAGCTTCTAACGTCAGTTACCGAAGTTGTAAACCTCGAATAACCTCGCAGGATAGCTAATCGGATAACTAGGCTAATTCTGAAGAGATTGACTGCATTTATGAGCACATGCCACAAAATCTAGACCTTCAAAGAGAAGGCACCCCAAGGCTACAAGGGCACAATTTTGCTTTTTCCTGAGAAATTCTCATAAATTTATCATTGAAATCTTCGTCTTGGTCACTGAAATGACCATGCAAAGGTATAATTATCATCGTGAAATTCTCCTCCATTGTGAAATGCCTTTTTCTAAGTCTCTGATTCAGGTTTTGATCAATGGATACTACTTTTGACTGACACAATACTGACAAAACTCCATGCTTGATATTGCCCAAAAAACTATATTTGACATCATTGTAGCAAGGTTTAGACTCTTTTAAGCAAAATGCCTTGATGAAGCAAAAAATTTGGTTTGGGTACAATAGGTCGTACACAATGGCTTGTTGGCATGCATGCTAGAAAGGGGTGTTGAGTCACCATTGAAAGGAACTAAATCAAGGGAAACAAATATAAAGTTGAAAATTGCATTCTATAGGTCAGGAAAGAAGTTTTTCCTGTATGTAATTATTTATATTTGTTGAGATTTATGTCTTTGAATTTATAAATTTCCTATTGCATCAGTGTTGTGAAGAAAGTTGTATTAAATCTGAAACTGAAACTAGTATTTGTGGTGATTTTGTAAACATTATAATTTTATTATAGAATTCTTGGAAACAAACAAAATGCATCCAACCTTAGAAATATGCAACTGTGTGATGAAATGCCTGAAATAAATGATTGGTATCAAATTTGGGTATGAAATTTCTTTCCAGAACAAGGTTGGTCTTTACAACCCCAAATGGGAGTACCATCAGAGTCCATTTGAATGCATTTTCATTTTGTACGTTGGATGGTTCATTTCCAATAGTTATAGTATTTTCTTTCAACCCATTTTGGCATGAACAAGCTAGAATTATTGACCATGTTGATCTATGTCAAGCTTAAAAAAATTGTTAGTGGGTTGCAATGCATACATTTAATCCACAAAAGAGGTGTTGATAGGTTGGATTTTTCGCATGCATGTCATCTTACATAGTCCACCAAAGAGGTTTTGATAAGGTTAGTTTTTCCACCTTCATATTTTGGTTGGCTTGCTGCCATATCATTGTAATTACATTCATGTAGATTAGTTGTGTGGTTGGAGGCACTATATACTCTCACCTTGTCCCTTTGAGATATGGGTGATTAGAAAGTGTTGAATACATTGCATTACATTTTATTGAAAAAATATAAAAAATTTAGGGTGGATTGTTACAATGGTATCAAAGCTAAGGTTTCAACGTTGAGCCCTATAGAGCATGGTGGCCATGTATTGTCCTTACTAGATGAAAACCCAGTATGTTGGTTAAACCTTGACGAATATTTCTTCATTTTGCTGGCATGCATGTACTCGAATAAAATGGTGGGGCTAGTAGACACACTTCCATGAAGGGACTGACCTATGCTAACACGTTGGTGGGACAAAAATTCAACTCTTAACATCGGTGGGTTCCATTCACCACCAATCTAGAATTTTGGCATAGTGATTGCGTTACTTGGTATCAAAGCTAATGATCTTGCCAATAAGTTGGGAAATTAAACCTTGTTGCATATTTTTTAGTTGCATGACAAAATTTTATCAATGTGTGTTAGTGTTCAAGAGCTTTCATAATAGTGTTTAGTAGCTATATATTAGTTTCAAAAGATTGTTAGAGGCTTGGTTCTTCAAAGTTGTAAATAATGGCATCATTCAGTAAATAAATTTGGGGAAAGAAACTTTATAGAGTAGGTAAGAGACTTGATCACCCATCTCAATCAAAAAGTGATCTACTTTGCATTTTGGAAGTGACGAGTTATTTATCTAAAATAGGTCAACTTGATTAAATGGAGATGCAAATTATTGTGGTCCCTATTGTGAATTATTTGGTTAAGGAAAAACTTATGAAACACTCAATCAAATATGTGGAACTCCCAATAACCATCTACATTAATGAATTTACAAGAATTATAGCCCTTGAAGTTTTGTACAATTATGACATTATGAGGGAAGCATTTCAGATGATTGTGAAAAGTTTTCAAAGTTTGGATATTATGAAAAATCCTTAAATTGCTAAGATGGTAAAAAAATTGAAAAGTCTTGAAAGAGTCAGATCATGTGTTGTGATGATAGATCTTGATTGTGAAGATCTTATTCTTAAAATGTTTTAACATTTCTTGGCTACTGTTAGTATGAGTCATGCAGATAATGTTATAGTTTTTATGTAGACCATTATTTTTATTTTATTTTTGAATGAGAATGATGTTATCTCTTAGCCACTCTTTCCTATTTTATTGGTTGTTTTGAGAAAGGAGCAAAAAAAAATTTCACATGCATATGAGTAAGTTGTAAATTTTGTTAAACAATGTAAGAAAAAGTTGAGACCAGACTTCTCAATTAAAAGAATAATAAAGAAAATTGTCAAGCACCTACAAGAGAAGAGGGAATTCTTGAAGTTTTAAGAAAAAAAGATTGTTGTAAAAATGAGCTCAAGTAAAAAAAATTGTTGCTCATGCAAAAGTCTTGGGAGCCCAACCACCAATGCAAAGACAAAGAAGTGAAATTGTTAGAGAAAGAATTAGAAGTTATAGAAGAGGATGTTGAAACGAAGATGATGGAACAAGAGGAACATAAGTACTTGAGTTGACTTGAAGATGATGAGTTAAACGTAGATGAAAGCATGAACTCCTCTAGTGATGAGGAAAATGTTCCCAAACAAGAAGATTGACATATTGACCTTTTAGAGGTTTTAGTAGAAGAGTATGTTGATTTTGAGAATAATGAAGTTTTCAAGACATCAATTAGTGAAGAATAAGCAATTGAATTTCTTGATGATAGTATTGTCCTACCATGTATTTGAGAAGAATTATTGTCCCACCACCTATTCAAGAAGATTGAATGATAAATTTTATAGAAATTGTTGATTTTGAAAGCCATGTTACCCCTAAAATTGATAAATCAATTTTTTTCTAAGTGGAGAGAAAAGTTTATTTATTGTTTTAGAACAAAGGCCTAAAGAATTTCAAGTAGTGAAGAATCAATTACTAGTCTCAAAAGATAAATTGGTACAATTTTTAACAAGAATTGATAGTAGATAGTTTCATTGAAGACCTCTTTTGGAAGGCTCAAGTTGAATAGAGATAGAAAGGCATTACAATTGGAGCTACTCTTACAAATTTATAAACTGTCAAAGATGCAGCAAAGATAATGAAATCAAATTACAAACAATTGCTTTTAGACAAGGATCATACCATTAAGTTTGTAGAAGAGACCCTTGAGGCATTGAAAGGAAAAGAGAAAGAAGTTGATGAGATCGCCTTTGAGCTTAAATCAACAAATAAATCACTAGAAAGTACCCAAATGACATTTCTAGAAACAAAAAATCAACTTGTTGCAAAAAAATTCAGGGAGCAAGAGAATGAGGAAAGGACTTAAGAAACCAAACTAGTGATTGATGAACTTGATAGGATCCAACAAGATTTTGATTTTGAATAGTTTCCTAAGTTTACAGGTTCAGAGTTGGGACAACAAGAAAATTGGTTTAAACAAGAGGATGGAAATAAATTCCAATATTATGATAACCCACTCTTTGAAATAGATGCAAAACTATCTTTTGGTAATCCATTTTTTGTAAAGAATGCTATGAAACTTTCTTATTTTAGTAACATAACAAGTGATAGTAATAGGATATGGGATCTAGGTGTAGTTTTTAGGCATGAGTTAGATGTTATTTTTGATACTGGATGTGGTTTTCAGCTTGTCAAAGTTGTCAGATCAACAAATAATAGTGATCAATTTGACCATCTTTATGATTATAGCTTAAGATATGAAAATATTGTTCCTAGTGAAGAAACTTCAAGCACTATAAAAAGATCTCTAGATGAAGCTTACATGAATATTAGAATAATGCAACATAAGTATGGTGGAGCTACTTCATTATTGGGTATGTATGTGAGAGTTCATCAACAAGGATTGTTGAAGATTAATGATGATGGAAGGAATGTATTAGGGAGGATAATGGATCAAAAATTCAATCTTAATGTTGCAATCATCATTTCAATCAGTTGCCACATGATTTTATTTGCATGCATACAAGTAGATTGGCAAGAAATTTCAATCAAAGAATAGAGCATTTTCCAATTAATGACTTTGGGGAAGGAATATTTAACCTTAAAAAAGGAATTTTCAGTCATTAGAATGCTCACATTTCTTGTTAGTACAAGAATATTTGACTTTTGCAACTGTTGTTTTTTTACCAAGTTGCTAAATTTGATAAAACTAGATTATAAGTTGAAAATTTCTGACTTGAGCAGCAACAAGTTTAATTCCTTTGAGGTCATGGATTCATTAGAGAATGTTGGAAAATGTTTTCAGCTGAAAAGAATAAATATTTCAACCAATATAACCTCAATTTGGATGGAAAACCAAGTGATTCATAGTTGTCATGATTTGTTTTCAACTTGCACACAAGTTGATTTGTGTTCTAACTTGAAAGGAATAGTCTACAACATCATTAATGAACATCACCTTGCAAAGGTATGTGATGTGGATTTTAGTAATTTATCTTTGAGAATAGCATGGGACAGTGGATTTCTATACAATTGTGATTATCATGCTGAAATTTTGATATTGAAAACAAAGAATACTTGCACAAACTTCTCAAATTTTATCAAAGTGGTGCAAAGCAACTTTTTAAAAAGTTTGCCTTATTCTTGCAAAATATTTTTGTCCTTTTAGCAAGAAGAGTAAAGGAGGTTAATTTTGAAGGTGTAATGTAACACAGTACATCAAACAAAAGGACTCACAAACTTCCTAGATTGATTGGGGATCCTGGAGCCACATTGATTATTCAAGGATATAACAGTTGGTTGAGATTGAATTACTTGAAGACAAACAATTTTGGGGAAGGAGGATTTGTAATGTCTCTTTTTCAATACATTCCAACATTCTTGGAAATTTTAAGATTTTTGAGTGTCAGTTTTATCGAAACATTTTTTGACAATGATAGAGTGTTTCAAGAGTCAAGATGAATACAATGATTTTTTCCAAGTGCATATCTAACTTTCAAAAAACATTTCACATTTCTTAGAGATTTTCAACATCCTTGGAGAGCATCAACTTTCCTAAGACCTTGGGTGTGTAGATAAAAATAATTAAATAAATGATTTAATTATTTTTAAGGTGACTTTATATTATAAAGAGGGTCAAAAAGTGAACGTACAAGTGACTTAAAAGTTGTTTTTTAAAAGTGACATTGAAAGAGAGAATTAAAAATGACATTTAGTTAAAAGTTCTAAAAAAAAGTCACTTTATTTTTTAAGAGAAATTATATTTTTTGAAAAAAAAAAAAAAAAAAAACTTGAGAAGGCAATGAAAAAAAAAAAAAGCAACAAAAGAAAAAACATTTTTTTTTTTAAATAGCTCTAAAAAAAATTAAAAGGAGGTTGGATCTTCTGAAGAAGGGTTAGACTTAATATTTCATTTTCTATTTGCATTGAGTAAGAACATGAGTTGTTCTCGTATTCTTGAGAATGAAAACTCTCTTGGAATACTAGTTTTGGGGATGAAACCCCTATTGACTGGAAAAAGTGATTTCATTTAGAAGTCACTTGTGTGCTAAAAATATTGAGTTTTGGGGTTGAAAACACTTAACATCCATTGGAGTGATTTCATATAGAGATTGTCTTGGTGTTGAAAGTGGAGACATTCTAGTTTGTGCTACAAAGTTAAGTTATTTTTCCAATTGTGTTTCATGGAAATTTTTAATGTGCTTTGACATGTTTTTTAGCATACAAGAATTTATGATGCAGAATTATGAAGTTTATGTGCTTGTGAAGTGATTGAAGGGGATTTCTTCTTTAAACCAAGCAAAAATAAGGTGAACTTTGGTGGTTTCTAAGAGTTTTATGATAATTGTACCTATTATACCTATTGTACTAGCAGCAATAAATTCAATTTCAGACATGTGAGGTGATTGATTTCTCATTATGTTTGATGTACATTGTCTGCATGGTACTTTGGGATCATATTTGGTGTGTTTTGGAGTAGTTTTCAATTTATGTATGTTGAATAGTGGTGGTGGGAATACTCTTTGCAATATTTTAGAATGTTATCAGTGCTGATTAAACTTGTTATTCAGTGTTTATCAATCACAAAGGGAGTTCATAATGATGTATTTAAGTTTGGGATGAATTTATATAACCTGCATCAACTATTTTTTCAGTTTGGGGTGTGTTTCCTTCATTTTGGGATTCTTGCATTGGCATATGGTGGAGTTTGCAGTGTGGTATCAAAGTGCAACAAATCTATTGATAATATGACAACAATTATAAATGATATCAAACTTGCATCATCCACTTGTATCAACTATAAGAGGTATCCTTCATGTCGGGTACTTGAACATATTATTTATCAATGTTATTTGGTCTCATTTTGGATGTTATAGCAGTTTGATTTCATAATCAAAACTTTGTCTCAGCCTATATCAATAATTTACTTCCTCAAATGTTAATTTATAATGCATTTTATATATATATATCTTGTGAACCTCGAATAGTAGTATCATCAAATTCCATCATTTGAATGCATTTTCATTTTATAAGTTGGACAATTCATCGCCAACAATTATAACATTTTCTTTCAACTTGTTTTGGCACATGAACAAATTAGTATTATCAACCATTTTGGTCTAAGTCAAGCTTAAAAATTCTTCTAGTGGCTTGCATTGCATACACACAACCCACTAAAGAAGTGTTGATAGGTTGGCTTAACCTTCAAATGGTGTCCACCATGAAGTTTTGTGTGGATTTGAAGGTCTTAATTTTGGTCTTATTTTGAATGGAAAATGATGTATTCCATGAAGGTTTGTGTGGTTTTGGAGGTCTTAATTTGGGCATTTCCCTTAGACCCCCACTAGGGGTGCTACCCCTAGACCCCTACGAGGGGTGCTACCCCTCAACTCCATTGGGGGTGTTTCCCCTAGACCCCCACAAGGGGCATTGTCACTCAACCCCACTAGGGGCATTGCCCCCATATCCCTACAAGGGACATTTCCCCTCAACCCTATTGGGGACATTGCACCCAAACTGCCATTGAATTCATTTGATTTTCCATGTACTTGTTAGAGATCCAAATTTGCACCCCTCTGCCAAGTTGTGAAAGAAATCAACAAATTTGGAGTAACATGGGACTACTTTCAAGCTGTGGGTATCCTATCATGAAAGTAGACCTCGAGATTATGGGTTGGCTCCCCTTTTAATGTCACCTAAACTAATGATTTCTTGATGAAAGAGTAAAAATATACTTAAAAATGAAACTTAATTGAAACTTCAAAGGGTGATACACCAAAAAAACTAAGACCTGCAAATAGCTTGCACACATTCAAAACAATGACAAAACCTGGTTTACATAGCTCATTTTTGCATGCATTCTTGCATAAGTAATTTACGAGGAGGTTTTTCAGCTGAACTCTTAGAAGGAAATATTTCACAACTAAAATCATTTGCATTTACTAACACAATGTATAACCTGCAACCATAAATTTTTCTACTAAGCAGGTGCCTAACAATGAAACAAGACTACAAGGAAAAGCTAAATTTCACAAGTAATCTGATCAACCACTAAATGTACACAATAAAACATGAAATGAGAAGGTAAATATTCAATTTCATTGATTCAAAGTACTCACTGGTATACAAATCTATCTCTGAGTTACAATACTACTCCTGCTGAAAAGACAACTCTAGAAATCAAGCTATCACTCTGCTAGAAAAAAAGAACTCCTTCAACAATACAGTTTGAAGTTACTTAAGCAAAAATTCAAACAACTCTCTCACACAAGTCCATCTAGAAGGATTTGGTCAGATGCAACAGAAAAGGCCAAAAAGAACCTTCTAAAATCACTCTAAACTGTCCTCCACATGAAGCAAGGTCAAGCTAAAACCATAATCACCCTAAAAATGTGACAAAATTGCCTCCAATTAGCCCATTCCCTCCAAAGATAGTCAAAGAAAACCTCCCACACCTTCATCATGTCTGCCAATCATCATTGTGTCTCCACGAGCTTTGACCCACACTTTTAGTGCTTTTGCAAAAGCACAAGACTCTATTTTGCATTTAAAAATAACAATTTGATTAAGTGATTCATAATAACATCACTTAATCAAACTATTTTACACTACAAAAACAATGCAAAATAAGAGGCCCCACCACCTCCTTGGATTACATCAACATTTGCACTATAAATAATATTAAATAAAGTGATTTGCAAATCACTTAAATAATGTTTTAGAATTGATAAAATTCAAAATAAATGATAAACTCCAAATGCTTGTTAAAGCATTTAAGCTAACTCAAAACTCTAAGGGCATTGATAAGATCTAATTCACCCTAATTTCTACATTTTAGAAGCCATATTGACAAAAAGTGATTTATAATTATCTCCTAGTCAACATTTCATATTTTCAAATATATGCAAAAAGATGATCAATGGTTTGGCCTATGTGAGAGCTCATAAGGAAACTCCAAAGTCTTTGGAAGGCATTGCATTTTTCAAAAGACAAGGAGAAAGCACTAAGGCATGGTTTGGTAATCACAAGGCAAAAAAAATAGCCTAAGTCTAAAAATGCAACATAAGACAAAATTGCCTAAGGCATAAGACTTCATCCCAAGCCCATGTAGCATTAGTTGTGTTTGAAATTTTAAAAACACAAGGTAAAAATACCTTGGCCGGCTTCCATAGGGTTTCCAACCCTAACACAAAACCATGGGAAAAAAAGCAAAAAGCCATTCATTTTGCTTGAACCTTTTCGAGCTCCACTCTAGCCGCCATGGGGTTTCAAGGGTAGCACTCTACAGATGATTTTATTGTCATTTCTGGCCGATTTTGATGAAATCTTGTGATTCCTCATTGGAAGAATGAGGTAATGTGTTTTTTGAACAAAATATGGCTTTTCTTTCACCATTTGCAAGCCATTTCATGCATCAAGGCCATGACCATAAGTATTTTCTTATGCAAATTTTTAACTCCATTTTTCTCTGTGGGTTTTTTTTTTTTTTAGATGCCATGATTAAGGTTCCTTGAAGCTAAAATGGAGGCATTTTTAGTAGTGAAATGCTTGCATATTTTATGAAAATCGAGCCATTTGAGCTCAAGTAAGCTCTTTTCAGATGAATTCTTCTCTTTCTTTCTACAAATAAAGCTCATTTCGAGCTCTATCCATTGTCAGATGATGCAAGTTTACCTTTTCACTCTGTATTTGAATCTTAATGCAAAAACCCCAAGTGGGTATGTGATTTTGTGAAGAAATTTTGATTTTTAAGCCGCGGCCATGAAAGAATGCATTGGGTTTTTTACATTTTTTGTTCATTCTAAATATCTCCATGAAATCTCTCTTTTAACATCTCTTTATTTTCAATTCTATTGCAAAACCCCAAGTGGGTTCTTGCTTTTTGTGAAGAAAACCAATCCCTCAAGCCACGGCCATAAAGGAATGAACTGGATTTTTTGCATTTTCTGTTTTATTCAAAAAAGAACTCCATGATGCATCTAGGTATTTCAATTTTGAGTACAAAATGAACCTCCTTCCATTTGGAAAACAAAACTTAGAAGATGTTTAAGGCTTTTGTAAACCTTTCACTCCAGGCCATGGGCTTGACATTTTGTATTCATTTT
This sequence comes from Sequoia sempervirens, assembly GCA_007258455.2. NCBI lineage: Eukaryota > Viridiplantae > Streptophyta > Pinopsida > Cupressales > Cupressaceae > Sequoia > Sequoia sempervirens. The sequence continues at coordinate 19,488 of VDFB02386621.1, read as the reverse complement.
GTTGGCATAAAATGAACTCCTTTCTCTTTTACAAGGGAAATAACTTCATTTGTAGAAGTTTTGAAATAAAGCCATGAAGAGGTCGTGGCCTGTCAATTGTATATTTCCATAGAAACAGTTGTGATCTTTATCATTTGCAATATTTTCATGAAACATGGGTTTCATTTTTTTGCACATTATTGTTAGATGCTTTACTCTTTTCTATTGCAAGCACAAATAGGGTCATTGAAACCTATGACCTCCATAGTTGATGTGAGCTTTACTGTGATTTGTTTCTTCCTGAATGGGAAGCATTGAACCCTCTGTATCATTTGAATGCTTGCTCCTTCATTTTCTAGAAACATTGAACATCTAATGCCACTTACTGGGTGCACTCAATGTCCCCGTTGTGTTTCTTTGATCAAGACAACTTTTGCTCCAGGTTTCATTGTCCTCCTTCATTTACATCTTTTCCATTCTGCAAATTCTTGAGAATGATGAAGGCTCTATTTTTTATCTTCTGCATTCTTGTTATTATTAGCACATTGGTGGCTTCATATTTTGAACTCCATGGTCACTATCCTCTCTTCATGACACTGAACTTCTCTTTGCTATGAATGTGATTGTCCACTTCTCTTGCAATTCAAATACATGCTAATGAAATGATTGCTTGTAGAACTTTCCCTTTGGTACTTTTGACTCTCACATCATAGGTTAGCATTTTCACACATGACTATGTGGTCTTTTTTCAATGCTTTCAAAGTTTCACCTCCTTGTTGTGTTCAATTATGATCATGCATTGTTCCACTTGTTCACTATTGTTTGAAATGCATTATCTTGTAACTCAATGTTGATGAGTTGATATCAAATGGTTGAACTAATACAGATGGATGCTTCATTTGAATGTAATATCAATCTTGCATTGATATTAGTCAGAGCCACCAATCTTTGTATTGCTTAATCTTGCTTGTATTGCTTAATCTTGCTTGAAAAGCTGGAAATATGTGAGTGCATGGCTCTTTGAGTTCATGGATACTTGTTGTATCTTTACATCATTTTGCAATGAATGTCCACTTGAAGTGTTTGAACCGAGATTGCTTAACCATGCCAATTGGGTTGTGCCTATTATCTCAATATCACTATTATTTTGATTTATCTTTGTATCTATGCTTACAAGGAGTTGTCTTCATCTTTCGTCAATTGAGTATATTGTGTTTTAGTATGATGCTTCTATATGTACTCATTTGATGAAGGCACTAAGCTTGAAGTACTATCTTTTTTTATTATGCACAATGACTGTTACTTTTCATTGCTTTTTATTGTATTGATTTGAAGCTTAGTGGTTGTTCCTTGTATCATGACTGCTCCAATCTTCATGATTTATCCCTAACAATTGCTTGTTGCCCCATGACTCATAATGGTTTCAGACAGGACTTGATATCTTCTCCATTATTTTAATGGATGCATAATTGAATTTGATGCATCTATAATTGAACTTGATGCATCTGTGATTAAATACTCATATAAATCATTTGCTTCTTTAATAAAATGGATCTCAGATCCACTTAAGAAGATTGAAAGACATATCTAGCAAAATACTGCCCCTTTTGGCATGATGGCAACCTATTGATTGATTCATTGTGAAAATATGAAGGGTAACTTTCTTGACAGTTCACATTATTTGTTGCATCTTTTGAATATGATAATGAAATTTGATCAACTAGTGTGATTCAATATTGATTAAATGCATCAAAAAAATATGTTTATCATTGATTTGATCAAGTTGTTGAATTTCCTATCCTTCCTAAAACATAAGAGGGTAGCATGTTGGGTTCAACCCTCGTGGGAGCAACATTTTATTCCACATGTAATTAGTTGAATCAGAACACTAACAAAAACTTGTCATAAATCTACACAAGGAACAAACAAGCTAGATAAACAAAGCATATCATAGGTGTGTTTGATTCCTCTTTTCTTGTTTTCCTAGACACTTATGGCAAGCTATCTATTTTAATGCTTATGGACATTAGATTACATGTTTATAGATGTTTTGCACATATTTTGATCAGTGACCTTTCATTGCTCTAACAACACTCTTTTTTCAGATGCAGGAAACCTAGGAGCAGTGAGGAGAGCGTCAAACAAAAGCAGGACAAGCGGGGAAGACCGAGATGATACAGGACAAGGCCAATGGGATTCGTCGTTCTACCAGGAAATGACAAATCGCTTTTCATTTTATGTGCATTTCCTTCTTTTTATCTATAAGTGTATAGTCTTTTCTTTATAAGCATTAGACTAGTTAGTCCCTCGACTTGTGAGGGACATTATACACTTATGATCATCAATAAAGATTACATTTGCAATACATTAATGAAATCTGTTTTGACAATCTCCTTTATGCACATTAATGAAATTTAGCAGAAAATGATGTATCTTTTAATGTTTAAATGCAAAACACAATAATAAGTTACTTGATTTAATTAATGGATTATTCTATCTATTTGTATTATTGAATTGCCTATGGTTTCATGTTATAAACTCGGACCCATCGGCTGGTTGGCATCCCTATTGGAGGTGACTAAATAACATGCAATCATGGCATAACCGAATCTTATTGCATATTTATTTAAATTCGAATGTGTAGTGGTTGGCAGAAAGGCCACAATGCCTCCGCCTGAGGCATGCAAGGAAGGAGGTTATTGTTTCCATTTTCAACACATAGGCAATATGGGTGACAAAGCACAGAAAGAAGTAGAACGTTGGGAAGGAAAAAGAAAAGAAGCTCATGGAAAAATCAAAATACAATTCAATCAAATACAATATTTGAGGTAATCTGAGCCTTTCAAAGAAAACAAAATTGATTTTCTTTGTTTTCTTCCTCATTTTCAAATGATATTATTCCATTTTGTATGTTGATTTCATCATTTAACAATGCTTCATTTAGATAAATCTCATGGCCTTAGGCTAATGGCATGACATCAACCACTATCTGATCGCTCGGCCTGCATTGTATTACATAAGTTCTTTCTTGTAGAAGCCTTGTAGGTAGCTCTCTGAACTAAGCCGATCCTAGAGAATTCAGTTCAGGCTATTCGTAGATCGCACTCAAGTGCAAGCCACTTGATGGAAATCATAATCTCTTTTTCGAACCACTGTAAATTATGATGAACAAACATTGTCATGGATTGATCAATGATCCTTTGAAAGAGGGTTTATATCCCTTTGTTTATATTTTATTTAAAAGTTTTGAAGGTTTTGTTACCATCTTAATAGTTGGTCGAGGCTCAAAGAGCTTAAGAGGGTTTGGTCATTAACCTTTTTGCATTTCAATGTTTAGCCTAGTATGGCTATCAAAATTTATTTCGATGATAGTGTGTATGTTGCCATTATTCTTGTGTAGGATCGACTACGATTTGGGAGGATAAGAGACCCCTCTGAATATTGTATTTTTATTGTATTTCATCATAACCTTATTATTGAATAAGACGATAACCAAAAGGGGGTTATTTCTAATATTTCTAAACCCTTGCAAATATATGCAGGTTGTCTTTTGATAAGAAAACCGACCCCGTTCGATGAGAACGGTGGCATGAAATCCATGTTAGGATGTAGACAAGATCTGCATGTAGAATATCTCTACATGCATGGTATAAAACAGTAAGTGAAATGGGAAAATCCTGAATATATTAATGATGTTTAGAAAGGAGGACCTGACCATTGGGGATTTGTTGACTCAGAGCAATCATAGTCTGTTATTGCAACCTTAAGGGCATGAATATTGTCTAAACATTAGTCATACTATCCTTATGTATGAAATAGGGCAATTTTGACTTGATTATTTTCTATACATTGTGGAAGAACCGTTCTATTTCTTTACTTTTAAACAGTGAACATATGCTTGTAAACCGATCATTTCTCATGTAAAAGGCTAGAGATCTACAACAAAGTAAACGACAATATTTAATTTTAAATATAACTGTTTAGTTGAAACAAAAATGTATTGATGTAAATAGTGGATATTCTTTACAAACAACTCTGTTTTGTTAAGAAGTTATCTTTATAGCTGAAACAACATGTTTTATAACTATTTACTAGGAAACGATACATGTTTTGTTTAAATAATGAATGTACATATGTGAATAGCTTGCTTTATAATTGTTTAGTAGGAAACAACATTTCTTCTGTTCAAACAATGAATGTGCACATGTATACAGCTAGATTTACAACTGTTTAGTAGAAAATAGTATTTGTTTTGTTAAAACAGTGAATGTTCATATGTGAATAGCTGGTTCCATAACTGTTTAGTAGGGAAAGGGTATTTATTCTGTTCAAAGAATGGATTTTTTTAAGTAAACAACAAATGTTAGAGAAACATAGTAGTGAGAATGTTAAAACAGTATGTGTGAAACTGTTGGCATAGACTTGTTATGTTTTCTTTATTTTGACAATGAATCATCAATAAGAATATTATATAAAGATTGCAATTTGAATTAATGATTATTTCATAATGTATGCACAAAACTTAAACATTAGTAGGCGCATATATGTGTATGCACATAGACTTCGTCTATGTACATACACATACTTGTGACATACCTTTTTTTGTTTTTAGTACCTTTTTGTTAAATGGGAAAATGCTTAAGATGACAAGTAGAAAATAGTCATAAGAATGGTGTGACTAATTGATGAATTTCTCTATGAATCATAAATCTGATTTCAGTTAGAGTATAATTAGCATTTTGTTTCTTCTTTGGGAAGACATTTGTGAGAGAATATTTGAAATATTGGAATAGAATAGTGATACCTTAGTTGACTGGAGCATCTATGGGTATTTGTTGCTAGAGGGTAGATAGTTGTTATAGTAGAAAGTTACCTTCCAAGACGGGTGTCGAAATTCATAGAGTATAGGTTTGATTTACCAGAACATATTGTTTATTATTGTTGTAACACACTTATTATACTTGGCCAAGCAATATTGTTCATTTTGTATGTATGAATGAACTTTGTGATTTCACTCTCTACCATTCCTAGCATAGATCTTACACTTTATTTTCTAGCATATAGATAGAAATTGCATGTTGATGTTTGGACACACACCAGATTCCACTTTGCAGGTTGTTCTCTTGTTAAAATTTTTGTGTAGGGTCGAGCATTCTTCAAGTCGGAAGAATAATATGGAAGTGTAAGCTTCATGGTTGGGTGGTAAAGTGGTTCAACCATGTTCTTGTCCACTAGTGGAGGCGAGCGTTGAAGAAGAACCTTAGTAGTTCACCATAATATTATAGTCTATGATGTAATTTGATGTAATTCATTCATATACTTGATGGAAAATGTACTATGTAATGATTTTGTGGCCTTGGGAGCCAAGTCAAACTTGATATTATAATTTGACTTTTGAAGTGAATATAAGAATCTTTGACTCATTTTAAATGGACATGTGTAGCTATGATTGACTTAGCCACTAGTTATGTCTTTTTAATTTGGAGTATATTCATGTGTCATTTACAATAATATTAATTAAGTAATAATTTAGGAATGGGTTGTTACATTTGGTATCAGAGCTTAGGGTTCAGCTTTAGGCCTTTTGGGTCTACCATAGTTGATTTAGATAGTTGACCCTTGACCCAAAATTGGAAGTCCTAAAAATTGACCAAACCTAAATTGAATTCTAGAATGGGAAGGTCAAAGGTAGGACGAAGGAAAGGGAAAACTATTAGAACCTCACGTAAGAATGGCGTAAAGGAAGGAAACACCAAGGCATAGGTTCCATTAGAAATTATTGATGACGAATCTCTAGCCCAAGATCTTACGTGACTAAAGCTAGAGAGAGGCTTGAATATTGAGGAGAGGCGAACTACTAAGATCAAAAAGCCTTCTGCAATTCAGGACTAGCCTCTAGGGTGTGGACCCAATGCACCCTTGTTGAACAAAGAGGAAAAGGAGAGCCTACATGCCCAACCATCTCTTTTGTAAAGTTTGATGTAAACTTGGATGATGATCCAGAGGAATGTCCTCTTTCTAATACTGATAAATCGAAATGATGTAAATAGAAGTCTATTGACTCACATTAAATATAAATAAAATCAAATGATATTTTGGTGTGTTTATTAAGAGGCTCTAAAAATGTGTATGATGCATGAATGTGTATTTCTTCTATGTTGAGGGGACGTATGCATATGAAAATTATGTGATGTAGCATAAGAATGTTTATTCATAGAACTTTGTGTTGAGATGTGATGAACGTGACTATGTTGTAGGATAAGTGTGAGACGTCATGGTGACCACCAGGCAAGAAGAGGGTGGTAGTGGTTCTGATAATGGACCAAACAAGAGACTAGAGAAAATTCTAGAGCTTCTGAATTGGCAAGAGTCTCGCATAGATCTTATACAGTAAGAAGTTTGAGTGGCACGTGAGGACCAGGACCATAGGAATGTAGAAGGCAATCAAGGAAATGATGGTCCAAGGGCAGGTCCATAAGGACGAATTGAGGAAGAGCTTGGGAAATACCTCAAAAGAGTAGCACCACCCAAGTTCGATGGTAAGGCTATCGGAACAGGAGCTGAGGCTTGAATTATAGAAATGGAAAAATACTTTGGGCTCTGAAACCTTTCTAAATAGACTAAGGCAGCATGGGCTATGTATCAGCTCTCAGGTGAAGCAGCAACTTGGTGGGATAATGAGAAGTTAGAACAAAACCTACAGTCTGCTAAGATCACTTGGGAACTCTTCCTCTAAGCTTTCAGGAAGAGATGGTTACCGCAACTTTTCTTTGACAAAAAAGTGACATAATTTCATAACTTTATCCATGGAAATATGACTATGATTCAGTATTGGGAAAATTTCACTAACCTGTTGAAGTATGTGCCTCAGTATCAGGGGGATGAACGGTTCTATATCTAGAAATTTATAATGGGACTTAGACCCCACATAGGAGCTAAAGTGGATACGCATTCAAACCTCAAACCATGAATGAAGTCTTTCAGAAGGCCACCAAATAGGAATAGAAGCTGTAGCAGCTATCCAATCTTTGCAACGATTCAAGTTCTAAGTCTCAGTATGGTAAAAATAAATTTCATAAGGGAGACAAGAGCCATCAAATCCATAATCTCAAGAGGGGAAGTGAATCACAGGAGAAGGGTGAAGATGGTAATGGTGGAAAGAACAAGAAAACAAACAAGGGTAAGGGTAAGGATGACCATAAGCAGAAGGGCTTTAGAGAGGAAAAGCTAGAAGGTCGCAAAGGGCCTCATGATGGATGTTATACTTGTGGAGGCGACCATTATGCCTCGAATTATCCTCAATTGTCTAAGTCGTGGAAGGAAGGAAGCTATCAGCAGAATCACCAGATCCACGTTGCAGTGGATAATAAACAGGTAGAATATCAGGTTTCGTCAATTCAACTAATGAGTAAGCTCTATGGCTAATCTATCTTTATCTTAATTGATAACAGAGCTACTGAATGTTTCATATATCCTAGAATAATATCTAAGATACCCATTAGACCTAGATACATGGAAAATTCATGGACAGTCTATTATGGTAATCGAGCAAAGTGAAGGGTAGATATCTATCTCTTTTGCAAAGAGTTAGAATTTCCAACCTTTCAAACTCAAGTCGACTTGTATGTGGCGCCCTTACTCATATGATGTAATTTTGGGAATAAATTGGTTAACTGAGCATAAGGCTTTAGTGAATTGTGAGGATAAGGTGGTCAATTGTTTGGATGATTATGGAAACTTAGCTGAGGTTTGTCGAATGCAAAGACCCTTAGAGCTTAGACAGGTTTCTGCTATGCAGCTCAAGAAGGCTCGTGGAAAGGGGTGTGCAATTTATGCAGTGCATGTTAGTAATCCTAACAGCAAGGAGCCATATTTAGATGATTATCCTATTCTCAAGGATTTCCAAGATGTATTTCCTGATGAACTTATGGAGTTACCTCTGAAGTGGGAATTTGATTTTTCTAGTGACCTAATTCCAAGAGTAGAGCCTCAATCCAAGGCACCTTATCGGATGACCACTACATAAATTTATGAGTTGAATACCTGTTGTCACCTGGATTTTGCACCCTGTCGAATGTAAAATTCAACAATCTAGTGCAACATGGGAAGACCTCAAGAGTTGTGGTTCTTTGTAAACAGAGGTCATCATCCGGAGAAGGTCAGCTTCCTTTGGTGTCACCTAACTATTGATCTTGTAAGGAAAAATGAAAATTAAATCCTATGGTGATACATCGAACTAATAAGAGCAATGGAGTACTTAGGTTACACTTGAAAATTGACAATGACCATAAAATTACACATCAAATTCTGTAAGCATGTCATTAATATCTCACAAACAGGTTCGATTCACACATTTTCAAGAAGGAAAAGGCTTTCACAGGCTAGAATCTATGTGTAGTTATATAAACACAGCTTGTGATTTGTATAATGATACTTTTTTGCAAGGGAAGGCATGAAATACAAGATAAATTTATAAAGGAATGAAAGAAATTCACAAAATAACTTGATCATTAACCTGAAATGCATGACACTTGCAAGAACAAGATGGTAATTTGAATCATCCACAATGATTAAGGTAAACTCTGTATATTATGCTCTGAATGAGTTACAAAATCCAGTATTTTCTTCTAAGGATTCTCAGAAAGTCTCCAAAAGCAAAAAAATATACCAGTAAGAACTAACTACAAAAAGGAAAAAATGCCATATATACAAAAGAGTGTCGGCCCCCTAAGGGCTTACAAAATATTAGACTTCAGAAAAAACTCCCCTTAGATCTTTTGAATGAAGTTAATGTTGTATTAAACGCGCGTCCCTGTTGTCCATGTCAGTGAAGAGTTGCTCCAGGAAAGGCCTCCTTGATCTTTTGCAACTACCACATTCACTTCTAGTCTTCATGTCCACCTTCGAATCTCCTTATCGAGCTACTTTAAATGCTTCTAAGCTTAGAGCCGATCCACGTCACTTTCACTCTGTTGATCTTCTTAGCACCAGTCAAGCTGCCAATGGTCCACCTGTAGCTTCCCCTGATTGGTGGAACAAATGCCACACAAGCTACTTTGGGCAGTCAAAAGATCTTTATCAGAATTGTATCTCAATGAGACACTAGAAGTGTCTCACCGATGCAATTATGCCCCTCTGCAGCTATCGGCATAGTGCATGACGATCGGCAAGACCACATAGTGAGTTCAAAAGTCATATTGACATCCATGAAACCATTGGCAAGACCCTATCCTTTCGGCAGGACCTCTCATCGAGCTCTTCATTCTTCGGTGAGACACCTTTGGGTCGGGGAGAGATCATGTCAAACTCATCTTGTTTTGCAAAGAGCCCATGAGTCGGCAAGACTTTATGTCGAAGGCAAGATGTCACAACGAAGGAAAAAGTCATACCGATATCCACAGTGGTTGCTAAGACAATCGCTATCGAGAAGACCTTTTTCCAAAGGCAATATCATTCGGCGAGCTGATTTCTTTATCCGTCGGCAAGACCCTAGGGGGTCAGGAAGACTTCACGCCAAACTCCCATCTTGTCGTCGAGACCTCTCCTTGTCGACCAGACCTCATGCTGAAGTCAACACCTTCTCCCCGAGCTCATTCATTTTGGCGTGACTCCCATCAGTCGAGAAGACCTCTTTCTGAAGTCACAACATTATACCGAAGCCATCCACTTTGGCGAGACCCTACTCCGTCACTGAGACATCTCCCCAAGCTTAATATTATGCCGAGAGCTCCACTCTTTCGGTGAGACATCGCTGATCAGCAAGACTTCCCAATGAGGTCAAAATCTTTCAGCGAGCTTAGACCATTTCGGGGAGACTTTGCTTGGTCGCTGAGACATTTCAAAAACAAAAAGAACCCCTTCTAGTCGGCGAGACATCTGGAAGGTCTTGGCGACTCTCTCCTTAGAGGATCTTCATGCTGAACTCGACTGAGGCAAGCTCTCCAACTGAGTTCCTTGTGACTTAGCATCAGATGCATGATTTAATTTTGCACAACAATGTCCCCATTTGGCCTTTATGAACACTTGAAACATAGATTGCCCAACTGATTTAGCTCGTAGGTGAAAATTGGGCAACATTTCTAGTGACCTTTGTTGAATGTTTGCCTATTGAACATGGAAACCAGTAGCCAAAACTTGTCCATTTGGCATGGAGCCATTAGGAAGCTCAAAAAAATTAAAACATCAGCTTTGCACATAGCTCAAACGTGCCTATAACTTATAAATCATAATAGGTGTCTGAAACTCAAGAAACAAGAGAAACTAAAAAGAAAAGATTTACTATGTTGAAACAACAATTAGGAAATGAAAAAAAATTAAACTAAAGCGCAAAAGCACCTATTGGGAACATAAACCTAACCTAATATGTACAATAGAGGAACTCATTAGACTTGAAAACAAGGCTTGAGGTGTATCCCATTAACTAGGATAGGAAGCACTTCACCTTCTGTCGTGACCAGTTGATAAGCATTGTATTCTTTGCATTCTTTAACAATAAATGGACCCATCCACATGTTGTCAAACTTAGTGTGATGGTCTGGCCTGCTTTTCAGAACATCCCATTTGAGAACAATATCACCTTCTTTAAAAAATTTGACTATAGCTTTCTTGTCAAAGGTTCTCTTTGTTTGGAGTTGATGATACTCCAAAGTTTTCATTGCCCTCTCTCTTGATTCTTCAAGCTCCATGAGCTTTGCATATCTTATGGACATTGGGTCCTGCACTTCATACCTCTCCAACTGATGAACAATTTCTAAAGTTGGGAGCTCTGCAGATAGAGGTAACCTAGCCTCTATACCATAAACAAGGACATATGGAGAATTACCCACTAATCTCTTAGGGGTTATTCTATATGCCCAAAGTGCAGATTTCAATGTGGTATGCCATGGTTCTTTTAATAATCCTGATGAGATTTTTGTTTGTACTTTCAGCTAAACCATTACCCTAAGGGTAATAATTTGAGGATGTATTCAAATAAATTCCATGTTTAACAACCCAATCAGTTACTCTTAAACCTGTGAATGCAAGAGCATTATCAGATATAACAAAGTCAGGAACTCCAAATCTGGTTACTATGTCATCATAGAAATTCAATACAAAAGATTCATTTGCCTCTTTTAATGCAACCGCTTTTGTCCACCATGTAAAATAGTTAGTGGTTGTAAGTACCCACTTGTGAGCAGCACTAGAAGGTGGATTTACTAGCCCAATGAAATCAATGCCCCATCTCATGAAGGGCTGCTCTACCTGAATTGGATGTAGAGGCATAGCAAGTAGCTTTTCTTTTCCTAAAAATAAAGCACATTTGACACACATTCTTGACCATGCATAAGCATCTTTAAACAAGTTGGGCCAGTAGTAACCAACTCTCATGATTTTCCAAGTAGTTGTCCTTGGAGCAAAGTGACCCCCCAAAACTCCATCATGAAATTCATGCAGTACTCTTTATGTTTGATCAGTATTAATACATCTTAACAAAACACCATTCAAATCTTTCCTGAAAAGAATGTTATCTATCAGCACATATGGTATAGACTGCAGCCTGAAGTATCTTCGTTTAGCTCTGTCTAAACCTGATGGACACTCACCAGTTTGTAAAAAATGGGTCATGTCTTGAACCCAATTTGTTGTAAGTGCAGGTGCAGCGCCTTGAACACTTTGAGGTCCATCTGTATTAGCCAAAATAGCACCAGTTTTTTATTTTTGTGTATCTTCGGAAGTGGAGGCAAGTTGCTCACAAAGTCCTCTACCCCTGACAAGTTTTGTGATGTTGATATAAACATCAAATTCTATTACTTTTGTCATCCACCCTACCCTTTTCTCACTCAAATCTTTGTTCAACACAAAAAATCCTTCACACTTGAGTGTGCAACTGGAATATGAATTTTTTTGTTTGAAACTAGAGGCTTAGACTTCTTTAGGCTTCTGATCACAGCGAGAACATGCTTTTCAACAAATGTATATTTCTCTTCATAATCAGCAAGTGTTTGACTAAAGAAAGCTATTGGCTGCTCTAAATTATCACTATTTTTTTGTACTAGCATAGCCAAGATTGAACCAACACTGCCAAAAGCATATAAGAAGTCTTTAGAGAAATCTGGATTTACCAGTGTTGGAGCTGATGCTAAAGCTTCCTTGATTTCTTCAAAACTGCATTTTGCTTCTCTAATCCAACTAAAAATTGCATTCTTTTTAAGCATGGCGGTCAAGGGTCGTAGTAAATTTGCAATATCAGGAATGAATCTTCTCATAAAGTTGATTCAGCCCAAAAATCTCTACAGACCCTTCTTGTGATTGGGTAATGGCAACTCAAGTATGGCTTTGACTCTTTCAGGGTCATTAGTAATTCCTTGCTTTGACACTATATGTCCTAATAATTTACCTTCATGAATAGTAAAAATACTCTTTTTTGGATTGAGAGAAATACCAAACTCTCTGCATTTTTCAAAAACTTGTTTAAGGTGTAACAAATGTTCATCATCATTCTTAGAATAAACTATAATGTCATCTAAATAAATCAACACAATCTTATTAATCAAACTTTGAAATGCCATATCCATGGCCCTTTGAAACGTGGCACCAACGTTAGATAAACCAAAAGGCGTCCTTTTGTATGTCATGGTGCCCCACTTAGTTGTAAAAGCAGTTTTGAACTAATCCTCCTCTTTAACCAACACCTGATTATAGCCCAAAAAACCATCTAATAAGGAAAATCTTTCAGAACCAGCAACTACTTGTAAGATTTGTTTCATGGAGGGCAGCAAGTAGTGATATTTCAAAGATGCTTGGTTAAGATCCCTAAAGTCAACACAAAGTCTTATTTCACCATTTTTCTTCCTAACCGGCACAAGGTTAGAAACCCATGAAGTGTGTTTAATAGGAAAGATGATACCCCCTCAACTAGTTTGGTCAGCTCTTTAATCATTAAGGGCTCAAGCATAGGTTTCAAGGGCCTTTGTTTCTGCCTTACTAGCTTAGCATTAGGTTCTAACTCAATTGTGTGTTGAGCAATATGAGGATCAAACCCTTCCAAATCTGAGTATTCCCAAGGAAACACATCATAAAATTTTTGGCATAAGGCAACAAAAGATTGTTTATCTTCATGTGAACAAATTTTTCCTATCTTAAGGAGTTTACCTTTGAAAATCTCCAGTTCTTCATAATGTTCTCCTTTGATTTGCAAGCCAACTTTACCCTTTTTAAGTTGATCGTCAGTACTGAAAATCGACTCTAAGGTAACAAGACCTTTGGGTAACTTATTTTTCCTCAGCTGTATGACTTGATCATCATACTATTACTAAAGTTTTGCTTGATTCACCATGGAGAACTGATCTTCTTTGAGCAAAAAAGAAAGAATTTGTTCATCACTGTCAAAAACCTGCCAACGAATGTTGTTATCAAGAATTGATGGCCTGACTACAACTTTCACATATTGTTGTACTTTCTCTTTTCTAATGTCACCTAGAATATCAAACTGTGCTCTAATGGCTGCAAGCCTATCAACATGCTTGTTTTGGTTCCTTGGAATAGATACTAAGTTAAAGGCATCAAATTCCTCAATCATATTCCACACTTTGTTTCTATAAGACTTTAGTGTGTCATTTTTAGCAACATTCAGGCCTCTTATTTGATTGACAATTAACTCACTGTCCCCATAAAATTTCAAGTGGGTTATTCCTCTCTTCCTTGCCCACTCAAGACTTTGAACAAGGCCCTTATACTCAGCAGTGTTATTAGAGCACACAAAAGCAAAATGGAATGCAGAATAATACTTATCACCCTGCGGAGATACAAGCATTGCACCTCCTCCAACTCCATTTTTTCTTCTAGAACCATCAAAATGCATCTCCCATAATTCATTCTGCTGCTCAAACTGACTTTCTGCACTTCTTTCAAGATTTGGCATTTCTGTCCCAGCTTCATGCAATACATAATTGCCCAGACCAACATCCTAAATAAGCTCATTTGGATTATCAATCACGTTCTCAGCTGCCCATTCATTTAGGAGTACCTTAGGTACACTCACAACTTGTAACTCTTGTGCTGAAGCAAGTTCAGTATCCTCTAAAACAACAGAATTAACATTTATAGCAGATGGCACATAAGGCTCAATGTGATCCTTGGCAAGGGACTTAGAATTTATAGTTACCTTAGTACCATACCTGGTCCTAAAAAGCATATGGGACCAATCTGAAGATAAATACCCTCCAATTTGAGCTATGAAGTCTCTAGACAGGCATAAAGCAAAAAATGGAGGCAAATCTATGACAAACACATCTTGTGGGATTGAAAAATTAGGACAGGCATGTAGCGTAAGATTCATATTTTTAATAACACCTATAGTGTTTACTGTTGTCCCATCCAATTGAAGTACTCCCTTTTCTAATGGCTGGTATTGTAAACCTAGCTGGTCTGTAATCTTTTTTGGCATTACAGAACGGCTAGCCCCACTATCAACCATGCAATTGTGCACCAATTTATTCCCCACTATTAAGGAAACATAGAAAGGAGGGGGCTTGACACCATTACTTTGCTATGTGGTACTATCCAAAAGTGCATTGTTTAAAACTGACTTTGTTTGGCCTAGAGAGACTTCATTTGGAAAATTCGAACTAACTGGATTTGATAAGGCTGACTGTAGCAAATTCATATAACCAGGGATTGCTAAAGAATCCCACATTGAAATTGAAACATTCATTTTTTTCATACTTTCAACAATGTTGAAAGGTGCAGATATATTTACCTTTGGTTGTGTCTTTACAAGCATGGTCAAGTTGTACTTGACATGTGGGTGAAGCATGTAAAGGCTGCTCCTTACTAGTGTCATGACCTCATTGCAAAATGCATGGTACTTGCTGATTTGATGGACCAGCAACTCCCTTATCTTTATTTGTTGCTTGTTCTATCTCAAAATCCCTCTTCTTGGCTCTAGTATTAGCAGCAATAGATGTGCCATCCTGGTTCACTCCACAAAATTCTTCTCTCTGCCAATTCAAGAGAGTGAAATCATCTGCAGGTTGATCCTACTATTGTGAATACCATTCCTTAGGAAAATATTACGCACTTACAACATTTTGCACCATAAGAGCTTGGTTGATCACGCCATTAGAGCACGTAGCTTGATCATGTGCCTGATTACACGGATAACACCATAATCTGTAGCCAAATTGTTTTGAACAAGAACAAGCTCTTTGACAGCACTAATTGGAGCTAGATTATAGGCCTGAAAAGGTCTTGTAGCAATATTTTGTCCTGGGCCTTGGTAATTACCTTGATATTGTTGTCTATTCCCCTAGAATTGTTGTTGTTGACCTTGAAAAGGCTAACTTGAGGCCTGATTCTGTTGTTGATAAGGCCTAGTATAGGACTATTGTTTTCCCAAGTTCACCAACTTGTTACCAAAAGTCTGTAATAGACTTTTGATTTCTTGTAACTTATGTGACGTGCCTGAAACAACACTTTTTTGTTTAACAACGGCTGGAATAGCAACTGGCAACATTGGTACAGTTGGTAGAGGTGTAAAAGAAGGTACCTGCAAAGGTGTATTAGACTGTATATCTGGAAAAATAGGCATTGGTGGCCTAGGGGAAATTTTTCCTGCCTAAATCAAACAGTTTTCTACCCTGATTGCCACTTCATATGCACCTGGAAAAGATTCACCACCCATTGATTGTGTCATGACCGCTATTTCACTATTCAAAGCTTTAAGAAAGTATAAAAAAGCATGCTCAGGAGATGGCCTCACTGTTACAAGAATTTGAAACCAAGTCCTCTGGTATCGAAAATTAAAATCTATCATTTTCTCTTGAGGAGCTCTTTTTATAGTCGTCAACTGCTCCACCAAAGACAAGTGATCAGATTTATTTTGAAACCACATGTGCAATTTCTCACCAAAATCATCCCATGTTGCAATAGAGTTCATTGGTAAAACCCTGATACCATTGTAAAGCCTTACCCTTGAGAGATGCAGCAAGTAGTCTTATAGCTACATCTTCATGAGTTATGTGATGTACTCCACATAATGAGGCTACATCCCTTATGTGCTCAATAGGGGTAGTCTGATCCTCCCCAGTGAAGATTGATAAATTCTTTAAGGTAGCCACTGGTATATCGTTGTGTTGGGCCAAATTTAATGAACTACCTCCATTGAATGGCACAAAAGGTTGATTTCTGAGAGCAGCCATTAGAGGTGGCTGAGGTGGGTTTACTTGCACTCTAGGTGAAACAAAAGAAGGGACAACAATATGGAGTCTCATAGATGGAGGAGTAGATTTGGTTCTCCTAGAATAAACGAATGTTGTCCGTGGCCTTTCTGTTACTCTGCCTTGTCTCCTAGGTGGTAATAGTTGCAAATATTCAAAAGGGGACAAGCTGCTCCTTGTTTGAACACTTTTCATAAATTGTAAAAACATTGATTCTGAAGTTCTTCCTCTTTATGGAGTCGCCAAGTATGCAAAATGACTTCTGTAAAGTCTAAAACTTGCTGGTTGCATACCAAACCAACAATATAAGGTGGAACGAGTCCTATCGGGAATGCCAGAACTGTTGTCACCTGGATTTTGTACCCTGTCGAATGTAAAATTTGACAATCCACTGCAACATGGGAAGACCTCAAGATTTGTGGTTCTTTGTAAACAGAGGTCAACCTCCGGAGAAGGATGGCTTCCTTTGGTGTCACCTAACTACTGATCTTGTAAGGAAAAGGGAGGAGAATGCATAAAAATGAAAATTAAATCCTATGGTGATACACCGAACTAATAAGAGCAATGGAGTACTTAGGTTACACTTGAAAATTGACAATGACCATAAAATTACACATCAAATTATGTAAGCATGTCAATAATATCTCACAAACAGGTTCAATTCACACATTTTCAAGAAGGAAAAGGCTTTCACAGGCTAGAATCCGTGTGTAGTTATATAAACATAGCTTGTGATTTGTATAACGATACTTTTTTGCAAGGGAAGGCATGAAATACAAGATAAAGTTATAAAGGAATGAAAGAAATTCACAAAATAACTTGATCATTAACCTGAAATGCACGACACTTGCAAGAACAAGATGGTAATTTGAATCATCCACAATGATTAAGGTAAACTCTATATATTATGCTCTGAATGAGTAACAAAATCTAGTATTTTTTTCTAAGGATTCTTAGAAAGTCTCCAAAAGCAGAAAAATATACCAATAAGAACTAACTACAAAAAGGAAAAAATGCCATATATACAAAAGAGTGTCAGCTCCCTTAAGGCTTACAAAATATTAGACTTCAGAAAAAACTCCCCTTAGATCTTTTGAATGAAGTTAATGTTGTATGAAACACATGTCCCTGTTGTCCATGTCAGTGAAGAGTTGCTCCAGGAAAGGCCTCCTTCATCTTTTGCAACTACCGCATTCACTTATGGTCTTCGTGTCCACCTTTGAATCTCCTTATCAAGCTGCTTTAAATGCTTCTAAGCTCAGAGCTGATCCACGTCACTTTCACTTTGTTGATCTTCTTGGCACTGGTCAAGCTGCCAACGGTC
This sequence comes from Sequoia sempervirens, assembly GCA_007258455.2. Classification (NCBI taxonomy): domain Eukaryota; kingdom Viridiplantae; phylum Streptophyta; class Pinopsida; order Cupressales; family Cupressaceae; genus Sequoia; species Sequoia sempervirens. Next base: position 1,986 of record VDFB02386621.1, on the reverse strand, counting down.
TGCCTGTAGCTTCCCCTGATTGGTCGAACAGATGCCACACAAGCTACTTCGGGTGGTCAAAAGCTCTTCATCAGAATCGCATCTCGGTGATGCGATTACGCCCCTCTGCAACTATCGGCATAGCGCATGATGATTGGCAAGACCACATAGTGAGTTCAAAAGTCATATCAACATCCATGAAGCCATCAGCAAGACCCTATCCTGTTGGCAGGACCTCTCATCGAGCTCTTCATTCTTCGATGAGACACCTTTGGGTCGGGGAGAGATCATGTCGAACTCATCTTGTTTTGGCGAGAGCCCATGAGTCAGCAAGACTTTATGTCGAAGGAAAGATGTCACAGCGAAGGCAAAAGTCATACCAATATCCACAGTGGTCGCTAAGACAATCGCTATCGAGAAGACCTTTTGCCGAAGGCAATATCATTCGGCGAGCTGATTTCTTTATCTGTTGGAAAGACCCTAGGGGGTCGGGAAGACTTCACGCCGAACTCCCATCTTGTCGCTGAGACCTCTCTTTGTCGGCCAAACCTCATGCCGAAGTCAACACCTTCTCCCCGAGCTCATTCATTTCGGCGTGACTCCCATCGGTCGAGAAGACCTCTTTCCGAAGTCACAACATTATACCAAATCCATCCACTTCGGCGAGACCCTACTCTGTCACTGAGACATCTCCCCAAGCTTAATATTACGCTAAGAGCTCCACTCTTTCGGTGAGACATCGTTGATCGGCAGGACTTCCCAGCGAGGTTAAAATATTTCAGTGAGCTTAGACCATTTCGGGGAGACTTTGCTTGGTCGCCAAGACATTTCAAAAACGAAAAGAACCCCTTCTAGTCGGTGAGACATCTGGAAGGTCTTGGAGACTCTCTCCTTAGAGGATCTTCATGTCGAACTTGACTGAGGCAGGCTTTCCAACTGAGTTCCTTGTGACTTAGCATCAGATGCATGATTTAATCTTGCACAACAATGTCCCCATTTCTCCTTTATGAACACTTGAAACATAGATTTCCCAACTGATTTAGCCCGTAGGTGAAAATTGGGCAACAAGACCCAACTAATGGAATTGTTGGACAAGGGACTCATAAGACCCAGTGTGTCTCCTTGGGGAGCGCTGGTCATTTTTGTGAAAAAATAAGGATGGAACATTGCATCTATGTATAGATTATCAGATGTTGAACAAAGTTATCATCAAGAACCGGTTTCCACTCTCGAGGATTGATGAGTTGTTTGATCAAATGAAGGGAGCAAGGTGTTCTCCAAGATAGATCTCAGATCAAGGTACCATCAATTGAGGATTAAGGAAGAAGATATTTTGAAGACTTCATTTAGAACTTGGTATGGACATTATGAGTTCATAATGGTACCTTTCAATTTAGCTAATGCACCAGCAGCCTTTATGAACCTTATGAATAGTGTATTCAGAGAGTGCTTAGATGAATTTGTTTTGATTTTCATTGAGGACATTTTATTCTACTAAAAAACTGTCAAAGAGCATGATATACATTTGAGGATAGTTTTTCAGCAATTAAGAGAAAGGAAACTCTTTGGGAAGTTGTCCAAGTGTTCATTCTATCAGGACAAAGTGCACTATTTGGGCCATATCATTTCAACAGAATGAGTTTTCATAGACCCCAAAAAGATCAAGGCAATAGTGGAATGGCCAGTGCCTTAGAATGTGTCAGAAGTTTGTAGCTTCATGGGCCTCGTAGGATACTATAGGAAGTTTGTGCAAGGGTTCTCCCAGATTGCATCTCCTATTACCTCACTCTAAAGGAAAGGAATGCGGTTTGAATGGACCGAGAAATGTGAGCAGGCATTCCAACTCCTAAAGCAGAGGCTCACAACAACACCAGTGCTAACTATCCCTAATCCTAATGGGAGATTCACAGTAATCATAGATGCCTCTGGAGAGGGATTGAGAACAGTATTAATGCAAGACATATAAGTGGTGGCATATGGATCAAGGAAGATCAAGCATCACGAAGT
>VDFB02386620.1:0-12183 GCA_007258455.2 Sequoia sempervirens | reverse complement strand
CATTGGACGAATTATTTCTCTTTACTTTTTTCTTTTTTTGACTTTTTAGCTTTTTAATTTTTTTTGACTTTTTTGACTTTTTTGGGTAGTACGCAGATGGAGATGGATAAGGAGAGGGATGTGGATAAGTGGATTTAGAAGATATGTGATAAGGAGATGGATGGAAGACTCAAGCATCAAATTCTGTATGAGGTAATAAGAGCCCATGTTTGAAGTGACTATTGGATGTTGGTACAACCAAGGTTATGAAGATAGATGGATTATGCAAGAGAATGGATTAAAGGGATTTGATGAGGGAGATATGCAGAATAATAGATGGGATGTTGGAAAGTGTATGGATGGAATGATGGGGTAGGCGTGTGATGGGGAGATGTTTTCAGGACCAACATTGGCACATATGGTGGTGGATGTGAAAGAATAGGAGGATTAATGGACAGAGAATGTGGTGATAGTGGAGGAGATAGGATAGTAAATTTTGGGACATAAGGGCCCAAAATAGATTTAGGAGATGGAGGGGGCTATGATTAGCTTTTGGAGTAGCAACTTTGGATATTGTTACAGATTTTTCATTTGAAGGCACTGCATCTTTTTCTTTGGGATCCACATGGTTTTGATTTTTGCTTTGGTGGGCCTTTGTGGCCTACAAATTTGATTTGGATTTTGGATTTGATTTTTCTTTTCTTCAACATGTCTCTTTAAGGAGACATGAGGAGCTTTATATTCATGTGGATGTTTGGATTTATGCATTTCTATTTGGGTATCCAAAGTGCTTTTAATAACAATGGGGTGGGTGTGAGGAGATGGATGATGTGGAGTAATGAAGGTTGGATTTTGGGGATGATATGTGAATGGAGGATGTGTAGGTATGTGCCTTTGTTGATCCTGATTAGGGAACATGAGAGTGGGATGTTTATGATGGGTGACATGGATAGGTGATGGATGGATGAAAGGATGAATAGGACGAGATGGAGGAGGTGATTTTGGGATATAAGGGCCCAAAATAGACGTAGTGGGTGGAGGGACATAAGGAACCAAAATGGATGGAGTAGATGAAGGATGGGATATGGTGGATGGAGGGATGTAAGGACCCAAAATGGATGGAGCAGATGGAGGAATATGGAAGGTTGTTTTGAGGAAATACGATGGAGGAGGGGGAATGGCAACAAATGATCTAGTGGAGTGATGGGATGAGCCTCTTATTTGTTTAGAAGAGGATTGTTGAGGATATGTGGAGGTTGTACAAACATTTTTAGATTGGGAGTCATGAGAGATATATCCAATACCTTGTGTATAGGATTGTTCTTTGACCTAGATGGGCTCTAAAATACCTTGCTCATGGAGGCCTACGCCTTTCCTTTGATAATTCATGTTCTTGAGCATTTGATCCATGATAGGATTTTGTTATTTTGGAAGAATGATGCAAGTCCATTATTAGGCAGAGGATGATGGGTGGTATATATGATTTTTTTTTCTTCTGCAAGGAGACCACCATGGAAGAATGTGAGAGTACCAAGGGGATATAAAAGCAGTGAGGGGATAGTAGGTTTAGGCGACGATGGAGGATCATGAGATGGAGATGATGGGGTAACAACCTCTTGATCGGGAGGAGGGACCGGGTGGAGGGTGGAGGGGATGGAGGGACGGTGGATGGATCTGGTGGACGGGGATGGAATGGATGGATGGATCTGGAGGGGATGGGATGGTGGACACTGGCAGTGGATGGCATGCCTTTGGATCAAGCCTCGACATGACTCATCAGGTGCGGAGTGGTACGCATGAAGGAGTGTTGAAGAGACTCCTCAAGGGAGGGAGGATGAAGGTCAGGGGATTCACAGTTCATGGGAATGGGATTTCAAGGATACTCAGGAGGGAGGAGTGGATTGGATTTGGGTGTCTTTGATGGATTGGGTGGATCTAGGAGTAGGAGTGGATTGGGTTTGATTTTCTTTGATGGGTTCGGTGGTTCTCAGAGTAGGAGATGGGGGTTTAGTGGATTCAGTGGTTGTGATGGTTCCAATAGCTTGAGTGGTGCGAGGGGTGGTAACATCAATGATAGGTGTGGGATGGAGAAGGGTCTCATCACTAGTGATCATGGATGATGGATTGGGATGACACGGTTCCATGATGTCAAGATGTGGAGTTGGGGATGTCTTCTTTGTCATAAGTCCTTGGAGAACCTCTAGAGTGAGAATTGTGCATACTCTAGGCTTAGATGGTGTGGTAGGAGTGGATGAAGGATTATGGATTGGTGGACTAGGATTAGATGGAGGAACATGATTGGATGGAAGACTAAGGGTAGGTGGAGGATTAGGATTGGATGGAGGGTTAAGGTAGGGATATTGGGATGGTGAATTTTGATAGGAGGACATGGATGGTGGATTAGGACAAGAGGATATGGGTGGTGTATTAGGACAAGAGGATATGGGTAGTGGATTATAATAAAGGTATTGGGATAGCAGATTAGGATGGGAAGATTGAGATGGTGGATTAAGATAGGAGGACGTGGATGGTGGATTAGGATAGGAAGATGTGGATGTTGGATTTGAATAAGGTGTGGATGTAGGATAAGGATAGGAAGATGTGGATGTTGGATTAGGATAAGAAGGTGTGGATGTAGGGTAAGGATAGGAAGATGTACATGTTGGATTAGAAGAAGAAGGTGTGGATGTAGGATTAGGATAGGAAGATTGGAAAGAAGGATTAGGATAAGGGGACACAGATGGGGGATTGTAATAGGAGTATTAGGATGGTAGATTAGATTGGGATAAGAGGATGTGGATGTTCGATAAGAAAATGATGTGGATGAAGGGTATGATGAATATGCAGATGAGGAAGATACTGGATATCAAAGGTAGCATAAGGATTTCTAGTAGGTGTGGGTGAAGATGTGATGGGATAGCTTGGAGGGGTTATTAGATTTTGGAAAACGGTTGGGGAAAGCTTACTAGAAATGATAGCATCAAGGGGATCTAGGTCATATTCTTCTTGATCCACAAGACTCTTGTTATTGTTGTCAACGTAATTAGGATTCCCCTTGACCACTATTACTGGTTGCATCGATGGAGGATAAGGATTCATGATGTCAGATTAGATGGATACAGATAGAAAAGATGGGAACGAGAGATTAGAAGGAAAGAAGAGATGATGAAAGGATAAATAGGATGGATCAAAAGATTTTGGATGGAAATGTACTAAAGCTCAGATTGGGATTGGATCAAAGCTCAAATTAAAATGATTGGATGATGCAATGGGATTAATTTTGATGATCAAATTTGATTATCAAAGGATGATCACGACACCGAATATGCTTCGAGATGGAAGTAGATTGATTGGGTCGAAGGTGATTGGATAGGGATGTGATTGGATTAAATCAATTGATGGAATGATTGATAAGATCGAACGATGGATCAGATAGGATGATGAAAGGGATCCTAAACCAAGTTTAGAGATTACCCTAGATGACTTGAGATACTGATTGATTAGATTAAATGATAAATAGATGATTGCGACATATAATCCACCTTGAGATTGAAAGTGGATTGATTAGGCCAACGATGATGATTGACTTAGGATGGATGAAAGTCCTAAGCATATTTGGATGATGACGATCAAGTTTAGACACCTAGGTCAATTTGGATAATATCTTTTGAAACAAAGTTCAAGGGATTTGGATTGGGAAAATGATGATAGATACATAAGCTAGAGATGCCTTCGAGTGATGAACGAATGATCTATAGATGGACCGATGGGAAAGGTCACCTATGGAAGGGAAGGTTCACCTATGGAAGGGAAGGTTCACACATTGATGGGTAGATTTTCCTATTAGCAGGTAGGGTCACTTGTTGAAGGGCAGGGTCGCCTATTCAAGGGCAGGATCGCTTGTTGAAGGGCAGGTTCACCTATTTGCTATCAGAACCTTTGGAATAGGTAAGTGGACTCTTGGAACAGCTTGACGAACTCATGAAACAGGTAGAAATATTCTTGAAATGAGGAAACAAAAGCTTGGGATGGATGAAAAGATGTTTAGAGTGGATGAACAAATACTCAGAATGAGTAAACAGATGATCAGAATGGACAAATGATTGTTTAGAATGGATGAATGAATGCTCGAAATGAGTAAATGATTGCTTGGAAGGGGAGACTGACTCTCAAAATGAGGAGATGAAAGTTTAGAATGGATGAACAAGTGCTTAGAACAAGGAAATGAATGCTCAAAATGGGAGACAGACTCTCGAAATGAGGAGGCGAAAGCTTAGAATAGATGAACGATTGGTCGAAACAAGTACATGATCGCTTGAAAGGGGGGACTAACTCTTGGAATGAGGAGACAAAAGCTTGGAATGGATGAATGAGTGCTCAGAACAAGAAAACGATTGCTTGAAATGAGAGACTGACTCTTGGAACAAGGAGATGAAAGATTAGAATGGATGAACAATTACTCAAAATGAGTGAATGGATGATCAAAATGGATGAAAAACTACTCAGAATGAGTGAATGATTGCTCAGAATGGGAGAATGACTCTTGAAACAAGGAGACAAAAGGTCAGAATGGATGAACGAGTGCTTGGAACGAGGAAATGAATGCTTAGAATGGGAGACTGACTCTCAGAATGAGGAGATGGATGCTTGGAATGGGATCTCGACTCTCAGAATGGATGAAAGGATGCTCGGAATTAAGAAGAAGGGTGTATGCCCAAATGAGGTGCTGATGCTCAAAACGGGGGGAAGCGGAAGCGAATGACGCAATCGTGAGGAAAAAAAATTAGTCGCTTTGGGGAGTAGGTCAGCCTCATTAGGTGGTTCACCGCTAAGGGTGGTTCACCCAAGTATAGGGCAGTAACTTCAATTCCGAGAGGTCAATGTTGTCTATTCAGTGAAATATAGGTGGGAAATGGATGCTCGGAATAGGTAAACAAGTGCTTGAATCAAGGAGATGAATGCTCGGATCGAGGGGACAAATGCTCATAATAGGGAATGAATTCTTAGAATGAGGATACAGATGCTCGAAACAAGGAGATGGATGGTCAGAATGAGGAAATGGGTGTTCGAAACAGGAAAATGGGTGCTCAAAATGATTGAACAGAAGGTGTAAATGTCTATTTGAGAGGCAGGTTCACCCAAGTATAGGGAAGGTTCGCCCAAGGATGGGGCAGGTTCGCCCAACTTGGGGCAGGTTCGCCCAACCTAAGAAACTAGTTGTTTTGATGATTGGTTGATTGATAGAGGGAAAAGTAACCCCTGTTGAGGGTAGGGTAACCCCTGTTGAGGTTAGGTTTTCCCCTCTTTGGGGCAGGTTCTCCTATTTAGAGAAAGATGGGTGATTTTGACAAAAATAGGCTGGGAAATAACTGAGACAGAGGGCAGGTTTTCCCCTATCAACATACTTAGATTTGACTTGGATGAAAAAAACTATGAAAAATGAAAACACAAACAAATTTCAGGGAAAAGCGAAATAGGGCAGCATTACCCGAATAAACAAAGATATGCACCGCTCGGTAAATAAAAAAAGATAGCCCAAAACAACACCATCCGACAGCGGCAGGTATGGCCAACACAGCCTAACCAGGGATTACGGCACTAGGGAGCCCGAGCATATGCCTGATATGAGTGCCAATCACGACTGATCATGTAATAAGTGTGAGTCAGAACCCTAGGCCGAGACATGAAGCGCTCGCATCAACTCTTTTCACGCCTATCTAGTGGTTTCAATTCTACTTTATCGCCTCAAGCCAAATACAGACTAGATTTGAGGTACAAATTCTGCCTTTCCTCCCCTTTGTATACCCCACCAATATGCATGATTGGGATCGTCCCTTGAGGTGATGAAATCCCCAAGTAGGTCCCGCTAAGAAGAGAACACTAATCATTCTTGGCTACTCCCCACGCTCACACAAAGTGCAAGGGGAAAGCGTGAACAAGATAGTGCCCCTTGGGTGACACAAAGAACTTGAAAAAACAAAAATAAGTAAGTTGAATCCCCCTAATTAGATCTATGTACCTAGATTAATAAATAAAAATGATAAATAAAGCACACTAATAATGTCGAAATGGTCATTCTGCAAGAAAAGTGTTAGTAGTTCAATCTTCATTCTTTGGCAAGCATGAGACAAGCTATAAAAATGTTAGGAAAAAAATGCACGCACTCACCAATAGATGACGTTAGGGGGTTAGTACCTCAAAATAATGAAAAAAGGAAGCTGGAAACAAAGTTTGAAGCACTATTTTACCTCACAAACAACTCTATTTGGGCAGGTTCGCCCCTCTACAGGGCAGGTTTGCCCAACTAGAAAACTAAAGTCAGATGTTGTTTGAGTTACAAATGAATGATTTTGTAGGGAAGAATCACCCCTATTGAGGGTAGGTTCACCCCTCTATAGGGCAGGTTCACCCCTCTGTAGGTTAGGTTCGCCAAAATATAGGTAGGGTCACCTCTGTCTTGGTCGGAGTCGCCTCTTTGCAACTTGAACCTACAAAATGTGAAACGACAGAAAATGTAAAAGAAAGGGACCTATTTGTGGGTCCCATCAGGCGTACCAAAAATGTGATGTAGTGAAGTTTACCTATCCTAAATGATGCAAAACAAAAATATGCAAAGGAGAAAACAACACTACACAACCTCAATGATTAACCTAGTTGGACTCAAACAAAATAAAAGATAAACAACATCAGATTTTACCTTTGTTCAACTTGATCTTTGATTGGCCCTTCGATTGTTGATAATGTGTGCTCCTTGATGGCAAGAGTGCTAAAAGTGGATGCAAAATGATCTTGATGAAATGAAGATGCAAATGAGAGATGTGGGTATGTGAGAAAGTGAACCAAATGGATACAATGAAAGCATGAAGCTTCAACAATGGAGGATGGATGCAAGTGATCGAAGTTGTTTGAGAGATGAAGTTGGAGAACTTGAAAAATGTGATTGTAAGTTGAATGCATCATGTTAGATTGAAAGAGAAATCCTCTATATTTAGGGGAGAATTCTATAGAGAATTCAATGCTGAGATTTTTCACATGGGTGATGAAGTAAATGTGTGGGTGGAGCTTGAGTATTCCTGAAATCTCACATTTTTCCATGTGGAGGATGAAGGAACAAGGAAAATGAGGTGGGAGGAGAGTATATGAGGAGGCACTAAAAGCACTTTGGGATAAGACATGCAGGATGAGAGGACCATGGAATATAGGAAGTGTTAGGAGAATTAAAGTGAATTTAAAATTCCATGATTTTGTGCTACCTCGTGGATAAGACAAGGTCCGTAAAAGGGAAAGCAATTGTCCCCATGTGGAGGATAGGACAAATGAGGAGTTTAAAACTCTAACAATCCTGTATGGGAAGAGGAGAATCTCTGAGGGATAAATGAATTTAAAATTTGTTGAGAAAAGAACACAGATAATAAAATGAATTTTAATATCTATTGGGAGATGAGGAGAGCTGACCAAGATGCTTGATTAATTAGCTTAATCAACATTGTAAAGATTGAAGGCTAATGAAGATTTGTATCAACCTGGCAAAAGTTGGAAGATGTGACATTCTAATCAAGGATTAGGATATAAAAGCATATCCCTAATAATTTGAATTAGGAGGTGATTAGGATTAAGAAAAGTGATGGAGGGATGATATGTGAGTGAAATTAAATAAAATGTATTATTTATTTAATTGAGGAAAAGGGAAAAAAGAGTAAGGTATTTAATTATTTAACTAGATACTTTAGGGATTTAGAAGAATTAAGGGTATTAATTAAATAATAGAAATATTACTTAATTAATGCAAATAAGAGGGTATTTAAATGAAAAGAGATAAATTTGGACCAATGTAAGTGTCCAAATTTAGGTGTCTACATAATGAATATTTGCATCTCGTGCTATGTGATAAAATTATTTTAGTAAATTACAACTCTTTTGTGCATCTTTGCACAACCTTGTGAGACTATCAAATAGTCTATGAGTCAATATAGGGGCTTTACCTCATTGAATCCCACCAATACCCAAAGTGGTGCTTCTTCTTCACAAAATTATAAGAAAAATAAAGTTTTCCAACAAAAAATAAATGCTATAAAAAATATCAAAATTATAATGTGTCTATCGTAATGCCTTAAAAGTGCAAATATTTTAATAAACTATTTGAATCCTTATAAAAAATCATGCAAAAATCACTAAAAAATAATATATTTCAATTTCCTCATATTTGACCCCTTCCAACCAACCAACCCCTCTAGCTTCGTATGACCCAAAGGCTTTATGTCAATTTTATAGAATACCTAAACACAATATCAAAAGATGTATGCATCTTAAACACTTATTGCAAGACCACATTGATTCAAGTTCTATCTAGCTTCTTGATGGACTAGAGAAGTAAAATAAGTTTGGCATGAATCTAAATCAAAACTTATAGATTTATACTAATCCTTTTTCGACACACTCTACTAATTTTATTAGGACTTATTCTTCTCCTTTCGATTCAAGTTTCCTACTTCATTTAGTAATATGGTGAGCATGGTGCATTCTCACTCCTGATCATCTTGCATGTGCAACACTCCTAGCCCAACCATATTCTTTTCTTCTAATGATATGTACATTTGTATAAAGAATAATGCTATATATACTTGTTTAGTTCATCAAGGAAACCATCAATGGAGTTATCATTGACCCTACTAATAGGGTCAATGTTATAATAAAAGAGATCCTCTTTATCAATCAATTCCATTAAGACAAGTATGATGATTCACTAGTATACATAAAAATCCAAGATGGATTATCTCTTCCAAATATGGGTTCCATCACTTTGTTTGTCTAGGTTGGACCCAAGTGCATGAAAACTATATTCTCTATCATCCATTAATCCAAATTACTAGTGTCAAGTTAGGCATTCTATGGAAGCAAACACTTAAGTAATGCACAAATGATGTTGGAGCATCTAGGTTCACGTGCAATATACATCACCAAAAAAATGATTTTTTTTTGGATTTTGGTAGGATTTCATGGAAGAATCTACACTAATATGCACACTAAATGGAATCTACTAAACATAAATAATGTCACACGGTGCCAAAAGGATACTTTAGAGGAAGTAGATAACTCTTCGAACCAAGGAAGTATTCCCCCAGGTTGAAGACCTACAAAAAAACACATTAGACGAAAGAATTTCACAAGAAAACAATGTTAGAACACAAAAATCCATTATGCCATAGGGTTAGGATATAAAAAACACACACACAGGAACACAAAAAACTAAAGGATTTGAGTTAGCAAAGTGAAAGAGACCTCAATGTAAAGGTTGTATCAGTACTATGTGTCATCCCCAAATTAAAAACAATAAAACATAGAAGAATTCTTAATGGAGAGAAGAATGCACCCAAAAGTCAGGGAAGAAACCAATGTCGAAGAGAGAAAGAGCATATACTCAGGATGAAGATGTAGATCTTCAATCCAGTATACACAATTAAGAAGAAAGAGAATTTAGGAGAAAGATGGAGAAGTTGGAAAGGAATGAAAATTCCAAGAGAGATGGCTCTATAGGTCCTCAAACTCAAGGAGGATTGAAGAAATGCGTCACAAATCTGCAGACCTATAGAAGGTGAACAAAAGGATTTGTAGGTACTCTCTCCTATAGAGTTGAACAAACTGTATTGTAGGCCTGTAGACCAACAATGAACATATCCTGTAGGATGAAAGCACTTTACAGGTCCTTAGACTTGCAAAGAAGGTACCCCAAGTACTCTCTCTTAAGGGAAGCCCAATGTGAGGGGACTCCACAGAGTTAGATTGGAAAGAAGCTTCATAGGCACACCTACAAAGCAACATGGTAATCCACAAACTAAGAATGTTAGACAAGCTTGATGTAAAGGAGCTCTACAGGTTCTTGGTCTTGCAGAGCAAGACTAATTAGATGAACCTGTGGCTACCAGAAATTGTATTGCAAGAGAGTCATATAAAATATAGGTCTAGTCGGGCTACCCCCAAGCTAAATGCTAATGAATTCATTTGAGATAAAAAAATTAAAATGGGGTCCCTTGGGAACCCTTCAAAAGAAAGGGGTCCACTCAAGGGATGCACTATTTGAAAAGTGAGGTCTAGTCAAGTTTCCCTCAAGCTAGATGCAAATGATTTCATTTGAAGGAGAAGCTTTCAAAAGGGGGTTCCCTCGATAACCCTTCAAGATAGAAAAATGGCCCCACCAAGGGATGTTCAATTTGAAAGATAACATCACTTGTCATTTGAAAAAGAGGTAGGTGCATCAACAAATAAATGAGTGATGGCACCTGAATCAAGAAGTTGTTGTATTTTATCCTTCAAGGCCTTGCATTCATTGGTGGAATGGCCAGGCACTTGATGGTATGCACAAAAAGAATTCTTTGCTTTATCATGCTTATAAAATTTCTTTTGTGTAGGATAAGGAAGAGTGATCAAGTGGGCTTTAAGAAGCCTCAACAATATAGACTCTTTCTCAGATAGAGGATGAGGAGTAGGAAGCAACCCTTTCTCTTGTGGAGAAAATATTGACTGCTCACAAGAAGAAGACATAACGACAACATACAATGGAGGATGAATCAATCCAAGAGAATGAGGTTGAGCAAAATTCATGCCATTCAACTATGGATTCCGTTTAGATTGTTCATTTGAGCAACCAAGCCCCAAATTATGCTTACGAGGTACACATTATATAAGGACCTGAATGCCTTGTTTGTTATGCCCACAACCTTTATTCCCATAGCTATATTTAGAGACGAGTTTAAAGCCATGGCCATAACGTGTTTGCAAATCTTGAGAAGAAGGATATACATAAAGAGTATTATTCTAGCAGTAGGGATTACACTCTTCTATGGGATGGCCATTAGCCTTCTTGATAGGACTACTAATTAGCCTCTTTAACAAAAGTGTGATAATCTTCCTCAGAAGGAGGATCAACACTAAGAACACTACAATTTATGTTCACGTTATCTCATGATACAAAAGAATAACCATCTTTGATAACAAGTTTGGATGATGTTATCAGAAGGTCTAAGTGGGATTGGGGCAAATTTTATTTTCTCCAACAATGAAGTAATCGGGGAAAGCTTGTAGGAACCCAATCATCACCAAGATTACGTATTTCTCTTGAGTACAGCGCTAGAAGGAGCAAAAATAAGATTTCTTGCTTCAGAAGGATCTTCTTCAGGGACACCTATCTCAAGAGTATCCTTTGTAGAAGGTACTGTTGGAGTAAACATCAACACATTGGAAGACACTGAAGGAATAAGAGTAGGCACAACAAAAACCTAACCAGTAGCTACCATCTCACATAAGTGCATAGCCTCAGGGTCAACCCTAACTGTGACTACTCGATTATTGCAAATCAACATAATAGATTTATGCAAGGTAGACAAGATTGCACCCATAACATGAATCCATAGTCTACCAAGAAGAAGGTTATATGGTAATTTTTTGGATATAAAGTATACAAGGGTGGGTATGGTAATGGGTCCCAACCTCAAAGGCAAGACTATCATGCCTAGGGCTTATCGACTAATATTATCAAACCTATGAATGTCAACATAAGAAGCATTAAGAGAAGATTAATCAATTATAATCTTAGGCAATAGATCAATGCTACATACATTGAGTTCCGAACCAATGTCAACAAGAGTATGTCTAATACCAATAGCATTAATGTTAACTATAATCATTAGAGGGTCCGCTTGCTTTTGTACTTCTAGAGGCAGGAGTTCCTACAGATAGAATGTAATATTCGGTGAATCCGCATGAATATGAGCTATCAATGCATTAGCATCTTCCAGCTTGAAAGAAGGAAAGAGGATCTTTTGCAAGGCTTCCTGAAGCATACCTTGGTAAATCAAAGCAAACTATAGCAAGTCCCATAGTGAGATCTTGACCGGAGTAACACAGAGTTGCTCGACAAGATCGTAATCATTGGGTGCTTTAGTTGTAGGTTTAGGAGCTTGAAGAAGGATTAATTGTCTATTCATTCCATTCTTATAAGTATGGGCTACCGCTCTATAAGAGGGATCTATAGAAAGATCAAGAGAATCTCTATCAAATGGGACACCATTAATAGAACAAATCCTCTTAGGAGAAGGACTAGATGGAGTCAAATAAATGACTGGTCTCTTAGGCCTTTGAGGGGAAACAAAGACATAGATTACATTTATAGATTCATCACAACTAGTGGAAGAATCATTTGAAGAAATA
>VDFB02386618.1:0-28729 GCA_007258455.2 Sequoia sempervirens | reverse complement strand
AATATTTGTGGATTCCTTTCAGTCTTGCATGGTAAATGGGTTCCATGACCTCTTCCACACACTGCCTATGCTTGTTTAGACACCACGATAGGAGGTGCGGTATCCTTTCCTTATGATTTCCTTGACCTATTTGTATTCCACCTCCTCCCTCCAAACTAACTTGGCATGTACAATGTGCAACAAGAATAGGAAACGATATGAAATATAATCATTTGGCTTCAAGAATGGAAACAATAGGAAAAAATGAGTGACCTTCACACTGGTTCAAAAACTCTTAATATCGGCTGCAAAAAAAAAAGTAGCAACTCTCGATTCACACAACAGCCTGCGGTTTCAAACTTCTTCATCGCAATTTAAATAGAACTCAGGCTCCATACACAACCATTTATTTGAATTTTGGCTCTCTTGAAATGATACAATGGTTCCAATAGAATCTATCATTCCATAGAATGATTTTACATGTTTATTATATTCTTAACCTTCACCATTGACTCCTACAGTGTGGCACAATCTGTATATATTTGATTCTCCAAGAAATACGTTACCTTTCTTTATCTTCCCTTTGTTTTCTTTATAACCTGAAGCTGCAACAACCTCTCCATTATCTATGACTCGGGCCCTTAGAAAATAAGTCCTTGTGCTATGAAAAGAACCCAGAATAATATCAAACTTTAGCACTAGCCATTCCGTAGAGAGAAAGGGCGGGCAACGGATTCCTGCATTCAACTACCTTCAAACCACTATAACCTTTGCCACAAATTGTTTATAATTTTCAATTTATACATACACGACTCCTTAATTCACATGGTACCGTGATTCATAGAATAAGTGAATTCCCTTTTCATATGCGACGATTCTTTTGAACATTCCAATGTGATTCGACTTCCAATTATGAAACTTGAAGGCGACTTCATTTATTAATCCTGCTAAGTCTAGTATCAAACACCACGACTTCATATATAGTCCAACTTCATTCCCGAGCTTCCTTCAAGAACTCATCGATTGGTATTCTAAAGCTATTGGTATCATAATTATACTAAGGTTCCACCTATATTTCCATCGTATACCTTCTTATAATGGCCCAGGGTTCCTCAACTCTGCCCATTTCCAAATTAATACAGCTTCACTTCATATAAAGAACTACTTATAAAACAACTTGAATAAGAATCAAGTAAGAATGACTCTGCAATTTATAACTTAATATCACCTGTATGCTCTCAGACGTTTTGTAGAAGATTTAAACTCTACAATTCTCAAACTCGAGCCCAACAATATAATTTCTCTATGATTAACAAATGAAGATGATATTCTGTTTCTTTCACTTAAATTTGAAAGAACCAATTAAAGCACTTGCATAATCCCTGACTTGGAATTATCAACAATCACCTAGGGAGTATCTCTCAACTTTGAAGATGATATTCCTTGTGAAGGATTTTGTCTTCACAAAGTTTTGGAAATTATCCAGCAACACACAATCTTCCTCCAAAACCAAAACCGGCATACTTGCAATAAGCCTCTTGAGAGCTTTTATTCTTCTCCTCTTGTAACTCCTCGTGTCTTCTTGAATTTTTTTCTTTTCTTTCTTTTCACCTTTTTATTTAATTCTTTTGAGAATCCAACCAAAACGTAACTTAATTAATTCAATTTACTTTTCTAAAACTTAAGTTACTTTTTGTACCATTAATTTAAGTTGTCCTTTTTAATTTAACCCCTTTTGACAACTTAAATTAATTATGTAATTTTATGTTGGCTAATAAAAATTGGGGACATTATAGAAGAGGGTGCCTAAGAGAGAGGAAAAGAATGAGCTAATGCCCACAAAATTCTAGCAACTTCTCATATCAGCGTGAACATAAACATGCTTCATCCCTTCACAAACCAACAACTATAAAACTGATAATAACACTTTGAAATGATATCAAACTGATAATCTAACTCACACCCACACTAAAACATCCAAACCCACAAGATCAAAAAACCTGAAAGTAGCCATCGCTAGTGAAGCTCAATTGCAACCTCTGAATGAAGAAGCATCCGATGTTCAGCTAGGAGTTATCTTGCAAACTCGAAACTGAAGAAAGACTAGGAGGTGTATCAACCTCAAAGCAAGAGTCTGAAATGATTTCAGCAGCACTTCGTTATAATAAAACTGGATACCAAATGAGAGGGAGAGGGACTCTATTTATAAGCTTCTACCCCCAAAAATTCAAACTCATTTTTCCCTCCAAATTGGATTCCTAAAGGAGAAGGATTAAAATAATCTTTTAATTCCATCTTTGACTTGGGCTTCAGTGCCCAACTTCATTTTGCAAATTTAACTTTATAAAAGTAAATATTTCACCAACTTGGATGTCCACATGAGAAAACACAAGTTAATAACAACTTAAGTCATATGTCTAGGCGTGAGGGCCAAAAAGCACATTAGAAATCTAATATAACTTAAGTTATTAACTTTCCATTTCTGACTCCAAGAAAGCTGGAGAAGCTTTTGTCAATATTGCACTGCCAGAAATAGAAACTAAATGTTGAACTGTTGCTGAACCATACTACCAAAAATAGCACTTACTATAAATAGCATACTGCTAAAAATAGTGACTTCAAACACCATTTGAGCACAAACTGGGCAGCTGTCGCAATTTACTAAAAATAGTAAGTCCAAAAATATCCTCTGATGGAAATGCATGTCACACCCCTCTGAAGCTCTCTGAAAACCTTGAAAGACCCAAAAAACAAACTGCCAAAGTCTTGCATGCAAACCTTGAAAACTCAGAAGGAAACCTCCTAGAAAATTGGAAACCCTAATTCTGCCTCCAACTATCCTATGGGCCTCCGAAAATAGGCTAACGGTCACTGAAAAGCATAGGGCTAAAAAAGGGGATATTACAGAATATAAGTAATCCTCAACAAAATATAGCAATGATACCTCAATAGAAAGGCCCCCAAAAGGACAGTAGAAGGTCTGATATGCTACTGCTATAGGTTTGCTGTGAAATTGCAAGTCTGAAACGAAATAAACAGCAGTCTGAAAACTCCAACCAACAAGCTACCAACAACCACAACTTCCTCAATTCGCCATAGAACCCTCCCAAAATGCTTGCAAGGTGAAGGTCTAGTCTGTGCGTCTCACAAACAAACAGAACAACAAGGTCAAAGGGCAGATTTCAGTCACCACAACCTAAGTACCAACAGCCCTAAAATGTATGACCCAACTAGAGGGGTGACCAACTCTAGAAAATCACAAACTTCCTCAAAAATTCTGCAAACTCAGGCAAAGGAGCACCCAAGGCTTAGGAAAAGAATGGTCGAATACCGAGAAAGAGATTTCCCACATTCAAATCAGCTGAGCAAATAGGTGGTACGGCTGGGCTAGGAAAATATGGACCAGTAGCAACAAGAAGTCTGAAATCTCTCTCCAAAAAAGCTCCAATAATGCTGCAAATCATCACACACACCAAAAAGCATATCTAGAAAACATCATACAAATCTAAAATTGATGATGAAAGGAAAGCCATCACCAAATGAGCTCAACGGTAACCCTTGCAATGGAGCCACACCAACATTCAGTTAGGGAATGTCTTGCAACTTTGAAATTGAAGCCAACCTTGAGGGTTTTTCGTCCTCAAAGCCCAAGGATTCTCACACCAATTCAACAACACTTCATTATCATAAAATTGCATAATGAAAATGAGAGCGGTGGGGTTGGGCGGGAGCGGAGAGGGGTATAAATAGGAATTAGGGCTCAAATTTTCAAATTTCTTTTCCCTCCAAATGGGGCGCCCATCCCAAGAAATAGTATTTTATTTAATTTTTGCTTAAGTCTCCATTTGGGCGTCCAACTCATGTCCTGTTTTGAAAATGACTAAGCTATTCATCCTAGGTGTGGGGGTCAAAAAGTGAACTTAAGTTATATTTTTCCTTTTTCGAACTCTTTAGATGGTGGATGCAAATATTGTAAAAAATAACAGAACTCAACAATTGAAACTTCCACCACTGCCAAAACTGGAAACCCAACACTGAACTGCTGCCAAGACCACTCGCAAAAATTGCACTTAGTAGAAATAGCATATTGCTAAAAATAGTGTGTCCAAATGCCAAATTAGCCCAAATTGAGATGCAACTATGACTTACTAAAAATAGACATTGCTAAAAATAGCAATACAACTCACCAAGGATCTCAGAAAACCTAGAAAACTCTCTGGAAAACCTCTGCAATTACCCCCTGAAATGCTGACAAGAATCTTGGAATCCCCTGAAATGCCTCTGAATAGTCTATGGGACTCCTATAGGCTAACGGTCACTGAAAAGCGTAGGACTGAGAAGGGGACATTACAAAGTTCCATGTGCTTAAATAGTTTGGCACCAAAGTTTACCTAGTTGCTTACATGCATTGTTTGGGCTTCTTATCACATTCTTTGATGTCCCATAAGCTATGTTTCTTCAAATAAAGCAGGAATTGTGCTGCCAAACATGCATATTTGTAGCCTTATTTGGTTGTGGATGGTAATTTGTATTATAAGGTTATATTGCAATTTAATTTTCTATGGATAAGAGCAGAATATGAGGGCTAAATGCATGGTGCCTCAATGGGTATTTTGTACATTAACATTATTATATTCATGTTTCTGTAGAGGAAATGAAATTTTTGAACTATAGCCTATGAAATAGCTTTTTTTATTTATTAAATATTTCTGATAGTTTATAAATATAGCTCAAACAAGCATTTGAGCCAGCTAATAAAAATACTTAGCTCCTAAAGAGCAACAACTTAGAAATCACTCCTAGAAGCCAAACAGGTGAAGAGCAAGAGTTACCACTTAGAATTCCACCTTAGGTATCAATTTGGGAATTTGAACTTGGGTTTCAATCCACTTTTCAAAAAATTGCAAATGTTAATGATAAATAGAAATTTGAAATGTTTGTTATAAATGGAATAGATAAGTGTTGTGGTTTATTCTGTTGCCAGTTTGGAAATGCAAGAAAATAAGGATTGGCTTTTGAGGATTTTATATATCTAATTTAATTTGAATTTACTTCATAGAGAATTCCATCTTCCAAGATTTAGTACAATACGAGTATAAGAGTTAAAAAGAGATAAAAGCAGAATGAAAAAAAAAAATTACGTTAAAAGTTGAAATCTGTAGTTCTAGAGATAAAAGCAGAATGAAAAAAGAAATTACGTTAAAAGTTGAAATCTGTAGTTCTATGTTTGAATGTTTTGGCTTCTAAAGCTACTTTTTTATTTATTTCAGGAAGTTCAGGTGAGATTTGCAGGGTTTGGAGCAGAGGAAGATGAATGGGTCAATGTAAGAAGATCTGTTCGACGTCGTTCTCTTCCATGTGAAGTTTCTGAATGCATAGCGGTTTTGCCTGGGGATCTCATACTCTGCTTTCAGGTTATGATGCTGTCATAAAGATCTAGTTCTTTTTGTAGATTTACATTTCATCTGAGCTTGTCTCGGAATTTATAAATACTAATAGTCTCAAGCACCTGTGAAATCACTGTCATGGGATTATTGCCCCAGATATTTACATTGTATCTCCCTACTTGTTCAGGAAGGAAAAACACAAGCACTTTACTATGATGCTCATGTCTTGGATGTCCAAAGAAAGCCACATGATATAAGGGGTTGTAGGTGCCGATTTTTGGTTCGATATGACCATGATCAGTCTGAGGTATATATCACATTTACTTTGAAAGGGAACATGTATGCAGAATTTAGTTGAACTTGAAATTGGCACTTTCTAGAATACATGCTCTAAAGTAGGAAATTAAATTAGTTATCTTACATGCTTTGAACTTGAGACTTGAAGTTGGCATTTGATAGATCAAAACTTTTGGTACATGCTTTGAAGTAGGAAATTAATTCAGTTTGCATGTACAAATTCATAAGACGGTAGCGAGAATTTGTTGCTTATTAATGAACATTGGAGAAAGCATTTCATCCAATACCAAAACACTATCAGATATTGAAAATATAACCCCACGCAAATGGCAGTGGTCTTTCCATAATCTCTCAACCCTCATGCTGAACCATTTCACAGAGTTCTTATGGTAACATGTAAATTGGGGCAACACTATTATTTATGTCAGCAACTAAAACTAGAGTGTAGGTTTCTATTACTAAAGTACCATGGTATACAGAAAGATTAATTGTAACTTTTAAGATGAATAATATGCGTATCTCATTGCTTCGACTGTTAAGGATAAAACCATTCAAAGGCTGATTAGAAAATGACCATCTCATGAGGGCCACACTATAAAAAAATAAAAATAGATAGATTATCATTCATCACTACATAAGTGACATAATCATCTATAACACAACCACATATACGAGGCATTTCCAGTGCAAGTTTCTCTCCTAAGAATAACATGCTGTAGAGTGAAGCAAAAAATGCTCTAATGCAAATTTGGACCATTGGCATTAAGGAAAGGCATGCTTCTCATCATCTACTATACACCATACAGTGATCCAAATCCTGTCTAAGGATGTTTTATTTAGGTAGTCAATATGGATGGGTGTTCTTGCTTGATTCATTTCAACACTCAAGTGAAGCTGTTCGGGAAGTGTATAAAGTAGCTGAAGTATTTGAGTCTTGTTATCTCCCATTATTTTCAGTGAGAGATAACACATTTATTTGTACCCTTTTGGAGTGAAATGGCACCCTTTTTCTCCAAATTACCATTTTGATTCCGGATAATATGTGGATGATATTTGAAAACAAGGGGAATTTCTCATCTCATCATGGCTCTTAGTTCAATAAGATTAATCTTACACGTGTTGCTCAAGTGTCCCTGTTCACAATTTTTTTTCCATATTCAGAGATCTATTCATCCATCATATAAGTTTTATTTGGAAAAGGGCAGATGATTTTGTAATTGAGCTAATGTTCTTAGTTAGAGTATGACGTCATGTATCATGTGTCAAGGTAGATTAATATTTTTGTAAGGCCTTTTTAATATATTCTTGTTTGATTAATGTGTTAAACTATATGCAAATATTAGCAATCCAAACAATTAAAGTGGGTCCAAGGTAAGTTTAATATTTGCAGCATGTCCACAAATTATTTTATTGTTGAGTTAATCCATCAAAATCTTCAAATATTATTTTACGTAGTCTTATTGATTGTTGAGTAAGTAAATGTGAGCGAAGCAGCAAATAGTGGAATGAATTGGATAATGTGGGAAGGTGGCTATCTAACTACATATACGACATCAAACAATGTATTGAAGACATGTAAATCAATAATAGTGAGTTTTTCTCTCTCTGCCCATTTGGGGGCTACATATTATTGCTCTTGTAGTATGTAGATAATAAAAATAGTTGCTTTGTAATTAATAAGTTAGTTCTTGACAACTGCTGTTAGTTGGCAGTAACCAACAGCTAGAGTTCTCAACCACTGTCGTCTATTCTATATATTTCTCATTGTACACATAGTTGGGACCACATGTATGAACTCTTGTATCTATTGCAAATCTTATGAATGAATGAATGGAACAACATATATTTATGTAAACATTGTTGTGAATTATTATTATCTTTTGCTATTCCGTTTATTTAGTGATACTCATCAAGTAGGGTTAGCAAGTAAACATTTGGCATCGTTGCCTTTAAAGAACTTGGTAAAATAAAATACAAAATGGGAAACATGGTTGTATAATGGGATAGCTCGTTGATAAACTTGTGCAAGCCAATGAAGAAAGAGAAGATGAGCTTACACGAGACCTGGTGAAGTTGTGGGATATTTTGTTAAAAGAACACATTTAGAGGGAAGATCTCAAGAGAGAGGTCCCTCAGAAAGCCATCTGGGACAAGCTAATCGTCAATGAGGAGGTCGATTGTCTTCTGCACAGACTATCAAGGCTCAATGCATGCCATTTCATCATCCTACAAGACCTTTGAGCTGGAAGGGACCAAAAGCAACATAGGTAAAAAATACTACAGTGGTATGAAGAAAGGAACTAATGCGTATATTTGTTTGACCCACTCAGTTTGTGTGCCAATCTTTTGCAATATCAAATTGATTGGGTGGACTACAGATGGTGTCCAAAAATTGTGACTATATGTAGGCTCCACTATAGATCTAGCTGCCCTACAATTTTTAGTATTGTTTGTTATGACTTGGACAACACTTTTAGACCCCCCACCATTTAAATGGCTTCTATGAAGATATTGGCAATAGAAATTGCATCTTTTACTTGCCCTTCACAATCGACTACCTTCAAAAACATTGCCCCTTTAGGGGACATTGCTATAACATTGATCAATGGTCTATTTTTGTGATATTTCTATCAATCAAAAATGATGGACAAATTTGTTTCAGGCCATGTAAGATAACATAAAATCAAAATAAGCTCTATACAACAATACAACAACAATTGAAAATGATGGACACACTTGTTTCGGGCCATGTAACCTTGATTACTCTCAACGATGCCTCTACTGAAGATTTCTCCTATGCCAATAAGGTGGTTGGCACCTTTTCATACCCAGGACCATAATCAGAACTTGCATTGGAAATGGTTGTCACCATTTCCTGCCAATAAGGTGATCTAACAAGGTTGAAAGGAAGCCCATTGCCATAAATGCAACGAGCAATGCTCTAATCTGCAATCTCCCTTGCTTCATTTTTGAAGGCATTCACGAATGGGCCTCTTTTTTGTGTAATTGAAACATTATCTCCTTCAAAAGATGGTGGCATTTGCATGAAAGGATGTGGGCTGGCTGGTTGTGATAAGCCACTACGAGGCCTTTGCAAGCTTCTCTTGGCAAGAGGTGTTAGTTTTAGGATCAAATTTAACAGAAAGCAGAAAATGCAACACATAGACAAAGAACACGAAGTTTACCCTAGGAGAACCCTCCTCGAGGGAGAAAAACCCAGCTAAATATATCTCTTATATATTGAATGAATAAGAGCAGAATTCTGCTTACAAGTCAGGCCCTACACAAGGCCGAATTAATACACTGAATAATAACACCTCTCTTTTGATGCAAAGATACAAATAAATATATTTCTCCTTGAAATCAGTCTGCTGCTACAAAAAATGATTATCTGCTGCAAAAAGGCGAACTTCTTGATAGTGTGAATTGGATGAAGTGATTGTAATGTCCCAAATGGGAGAACTCTATCCTCCTTATATACCAAGCCAAGTGACCTTTCACTTAGGTCGGCTACATGAAAAAAATAAATATTATTTAAAATATCATTTAAGATATGAAGGTTGGCCTGCCTTGTACAAGAAAATAGCTCCCGAAGCTATAAAACACTAACACTCCCTCTTAGCTAGGGAGGTATTGTCTAGATATCTACATCATGGAGTCTCTCAACATGACACCCACAATGGCTACACCCATTTGTGGAAAGCTCAAAGGTTCATCATGGAGTCTCTCAACGTGATGTCATCATGGAGTCTCTCAACATGACGTCCACCATGGCTACTCCCATGTGTGGAAAGAAACACACGTACAAGTGTTCATCATGGAGTCTCTCAACATGATATCGTCATGGAGTCTCTCAACATGACGTCCACAATGGCTACTCCCATGTGTGGAAAGAAACACAAGTACAAGGGTACATCATAGAGTCTCTCAATGTGATGTCGTCATGGAGTCTCTCAACATGTCGTCTCATCTCAGTCTCAGAGATGAACAAGGGCTCGCACCTCATATTTCTCCGTCTCAGAGAAATATACACTACAAGGGCTTTAACCTCATATTTTTCCGTCTAAGAGAAATATACACTACAAGGGCTTTCACCTCATATTTCTCCGTCTCAGAGAAATATACACTACAACAGATCTTCATGATGATGTGACTCCCTCTGAAGCTCCAAGTACTTGCCTCAATCTCTTGACCTTCTCGTCCAAGGTTGCCTCTGTTGGTTTGTCAGACTCCCTCTGAATGTTATTTCCTCCTCTTCGAAGAAACTGATCATAATCTGTATAGGCTCTTCCTCTTTGAGAGATGTCTCCAGTAAAGTTATGTGCCACCAACTCAGTCCCATGGCTGCAAGCTGTGACTCCATTGACATCATGTTAGTTCATTTCTTCAGCCTGCGTGACTTCCTCACAGGATGCCTCAAGCTCTTCCTCCCTTGAATTCCTTATGCAGTCTCTCATCATCCTTTTGCTCCTCGATCCGTCCTGGAAGCATTTTAGAGAGATTACTAATAGTTCATAGAATCAAACTACCCTAAAGAGAAAGATTCAGATCAATGCTAGAAGCATACATGATTCACTATTCCCAATGTTAGTGCATGAATTAACTACATCATTATTCAAAGGTACAAATATAAAATACTTATCTCTTTATTGTGATGCTCTTTTAGTTTTATTCCCACGAATAATGGTTCAACGTCCATTCAATTTTCTGATGGAAATAATATGACTGGAATGATGCCTGGGTGAAGTCATCTTGATCAACAAGAATAATCATAAAAATGCCTTCCAAAATTCACAGTAACTGAAGCTGCGCCTATGCAAGATGAAATCGCCCTCAAACATAAATGAAATCGCCCTCCAAGATAGTTGTAATGTGTGCATAGCAAGTCGCGTCTATAATGCCAAGGAAAACCACAAACTTCTACCAGAAAGACCGCCACCCAAGAAGAAATTCGATATGCTTCTCAAACTGAAATATTTCTCCACAGATCGACTTCTCCAATGACTCCCAAGATAATTCCTCAATGTCTTCTCATCAAAGTCGATTTTTCTTGAATTCACCAAGGTCCTTCATGATAAACTGCCCTAGATAAAGAGTTGTCTTGACTGCTTAAATCTGATTGGATCTTTACTTAAACCCGCTTTGATACCATGTTAGTTTTAGGATCAGATTTAATAGAAAGCAGAAAATGCAACACATAGACAAAGAACACGAAGTTTACCCTGGGAAAACCCTCCTTCTCGAGGGAGAAAAACCCAACTAAATATATCTCTTATATATTGAATGAACAAAGAGCAGAATTCTGCTTACAAGTTAGGCCCTACACAAGGCCGAATTAATACACTAAATAATAGCACCTCTCCTTTGATGCAAAGATACAAATAAATATGTTTCTCCTTGAAATCAGTTTGCTGCTACAAAAAATGATGATCTGCTGCAAAAAGGCGAACTTCTTGATAGTGCGAATTGGATGAAGTGATTGTAATGTCCCAAATGGGAGGACTCTATCCTCCTTATATACCAAGCCAAGTGACCTTTCACTTAGGTTGGCTACATGAATTTTTTTTTTTTTATTTAAAATATCATCTAAGATATGAAGGCCGTCCTGCCTTGTACAAGAAAATAGCTCCTGAAGCTATAAAACACTAACAAGAGGATGTACCATAGACTTTGATTTATTACATGCCATGTCAACCTCTTGTTTTTTAATATAAGCCAATATTTGGTGTTTTGGCAACCCTTTTTTGTTTGGCTTGGGGAAAATTTTATTCCTTGTAAAGGAATAGTGCATAAAGGAGCTTTCAATTGAAAGTACGAGCTCTTATACTAATTTCCACATTGGCTACAATGCCAAATATAACCCCCACCACTGGGAATTTGTTTAATCATTGCCGTATATTGCCAAAGAGGTGATGATGCATCATATTTGAATTGACTCTCTGCATTTGAGCCAACTGAAGCAGAACTACTAACCATTTTGTCTGAACCTAATTTTTTTTTTAAAATAAAAAAATTACAAATTAACAACTAAACTAATTTCTTTTAGAAAAAAATGGCATCATAACCCCTTATTATGCATAAAAAGTTCTTAATAAAAAGAACCATAGGAAAATAATGGGCAAAAAACGCGGGGAGATGAGAAAATGGCTACACCATTTAATACACTTACCTCATAGAAATCTATAAATACATCATATCACTCATTCATTTTCACTCATTCATTTTCACTCATTGCTTATTATACTCTTGCAACTCTCATGCACTTAGAATACTCCAAATAAAACCCTCAAGCAAACTATCATTCAGTTGTGACTCTTAGCTTCCAAAAATGGTTGCACCTACCCTTGTTGACATTTCCTAGAAGCCTAAGCCTAAGTATAAGAGATTCCCATACAAGGAAATGGAGACCGACCCAACAAGAGCATTTTCAAAGGTACCTATAGATGTCATTTACATAGAAGATATCTAGAAGTATATTCATGCACCCTAGATGGAGATAGATTACACTAAGTTTGAAGTCCTAAGGCACACCTTGCTACAACCAAACACACAACACTATTTGCTCCAATACAAACATATCTCAGAGAAACGACTAGATATTTGGAAGGAGTTTCCAAACTTCACTACGCAAGAAGAATGAGTTCGGATCATAATGAGCTGATTCCATGTAATGTCCCCTTCTCATCAGTGATCTTTTCTGACACTCATCAGCCTATTCCGGAAGCCTGTAGGCTCGTTTGAGGTAAATTAGGGTTTCAATGTTCAGAGGTTCTATGGCTTTTCAGGGAGTTTACTATTTTTAGTAAATTCTATTTTTGGGCAGTATGCAGTTATCAGTCTTCAAGGTTTTCATTTTCAGTTGGAGCATTTAATGCAATTCAAGTCTGGCTTCTAAAGGTTTTTATTTTGGTGAATAAAGGCATTAATGTTATAATTTGCAGTTGACCCCTTGGCCTAGGAAAATAACTTAACTTGTTCTTAAAAGGTGGTCATGAAGGGGGACGTCCTCATGAAGGATAAATTAAATATTTTTAAGTCTTTTAATGCCTTGGGAAAAGTAGACGCCTTTTCTTGAAGATATTCTTTTAAAAATAAAGTTTATTTGTGCCTTGATAAAGTGGACGCCATTTTGAGAAGTTGGAAGGTTTTTGGAAATTTGAAAAGTCATTGGTAACTATTGGCGTACCTTCTTGGGGATTTGATGAGTCTTCTGATCTTTTATAAAATGGAAGCTTTGCTCCAGCTTTTACTATCCATTATGCTTATCATACTGTTATGCTGTCAAAATAACAAGTGATATTTTGCTTCGAGGATGCTACCTCCTAGCCATTAACCAATTTCGTGTTTGAAATATAACACCTAGTTGGCCTTTGCTGCTTCTCATCCAGACTAGCAGATTGAGCTCGATTGTTGGAGAATTTTTGGAGATTTATCAATTTTGGTATTGCTGATTCATCTACAGCTGAAGGTGATTTTGATTCATAGCTTTATTTTTAGTCTGAATATGATTCTAGGTACTTCATCATTTGAATTGCTGACCTTGGGCGACTCATCATGCCAAGTTTGAGATTTTTTAGTTGAGAGTCTGATTTTTAAAGGAAAATCGCCCCTTCAAGGAGGGCCGTACCTTTTTGAAGTGTCTTGGGATTCGTGCTAAATTCACAGAGGGTCTTTGTTGCTGTTTCTTAATCCTAGCTTGGTCGCCTACCTTCCAGTTGTCCATTGCATTCAATCTCATTCGAAACGGAGGTAATTTGATGAAGTTATGAGCATTTTATTGATTTCACAGTTTGTTGATCAGAAATTCCCGAACTCAGATTTTTACATCAGATTGTAATAGTTTTCTGTTTTGGCCTATTACTTCAGTTTTGGAGTGTTAAATCATTGTTGTAATTCATTCTCCTCTTCTTAGCTTCATTTTCTATCATTGTAATACTCGTATTTGTAGACTCTTGAATTGTAAGGTTGAGATTTAGTAGTACTAATCCAACCAGTGTTATTGCTGCAATTACTTGTTTAATTTCATATTAAATTACCCCTAGATGGTTTACCGCCAGTGTGGAGAATGAACATTGTAGCTTTCATTGTACCCACTTTCAAGTGGTGAATCCCCACTCTCTAGTGGATGCCCGCCGCAGGGGATGAATTAGATAGATGTATCTTCATGGCTGGTTATCCGCCTATTTGTTTCAGTTTAATTAATAACTCCGTCATATGTTAGCACCTCGCCCTCAGCGGGATCTTGAGTGCACATTCTTGACGTTGACTTTGTTTCATTTCAAGTTATTGTTTTAGTTTCTCCGCCATATGACAACACCTCTCCTTCCTTGGGATTGAGTGTGCATTCTTGGCATTGAGATCTTTTCAACTTGGATTTCCATTTGGAGCTAACGCTAATCAAGTTGGCTAGTGTTGGTTTATGTTGTGTAAATCCTTCGAAAAAATTGGTTAGCATATTTCATTCCATGATGAATACCTTTACCTGGACTGATCTTACAAAATCACAAAAGATGCAAGCAAATAATAGGCCTATGGGCACAAGAAGTACCACTGAAGAAAGCTATCAAAAATGCAGAGGTCACAAAGTTAATTGGAGCAACTTACGATGGAAGAAGCCTTGATGTGATGAAGATAACCAATTTGATAGTCAAGTATGCCACCATGGGCATTGCCTATAAGGTGCACTACACAAACTGGGAGGACTTAGCTACCAACATCACCATTCATGCAGCTTATTAGATGGTAACATAGGGGAAAGACATCAACCTATGTGAGGTCCTGCGGCAATAGCTCCTGGACAATATCCAACTGAAATATCCCCCTTAGTTTTTTCCCAATTTTTTCACATAAACTTCACCTATTAGCATTAGCATAAAGAAAACTGGATGTAACTCTTCACATTCTGATCACCCAAATCTCGGAGTGTGCAAGGTGAGAGCATACAATGTAAGGGATCTAATTACAATATTGAAAAATGCTGGAAGTACAAGAGCTATTGGCAGCAAGCCAGCCAATAGAGAAAATGTAAATGCTAGGCGGCAAGCCAGTCTCTTCCACTTTTTAGCAGGCTAATGGAAAGTAAATGAAAGCAAAGAACTTGGTGGCATAGCCAACCACTTCCACTTTTCAGCGGGCAATAAAAAGTAAACAAAAACTCAACCACTTATCCAGTGGGTGTGAAATAGAAAATATTGATAGAGAAAGCTGATTAGTACTACTAAATCAGCATTACAATATTGCGTTAGATTCAGTATAATATGAAAGAAACAAACCAAAATGAAGCCCAAGTGTTAGGAAATCGTCTCAATGATATTACAATGACTAGGCAACATGATAATATGATAAAATACTAAAATTACCAGGTCTGATATCAAGGAACAGCAGTCTGATATGGAAATACAGTGTGCACAAAATCCAACCAGCAACCTTCAAATGCTCACAACTCCTCAACCACAACTTTGAATGACCTCAAATCAGTGGCAAATGATGCCTAGGAGCTAGGTGTCCAACATCCAATAGCAATCCACCACCAAAAGTTTTCAAATGACTGGCACACAAAATGATGCACCAATCCCAAGGAAGTACGACCCCCCTAAGAAGGGCGACCAGCATCAAAAATCAAGTTCACCCTCAAAAAATCTGAGATTCTAGGCAAAGGGGTGCCCAGATGCAAGGAACAAAATGAGCCAATACCCACAACATTCCTTCAAGTCTCTGAAACGGTACAAGCATAAACATGGGTCAGCAATAGACTGAAAGAGCACTCCAAAAACTCCAAAACAACAAATGAACACACCAAACGGTCTCTAGAAAACATCAAAGCCACACCAAACTAAAAACACCAAAGAAGCCATCACTAATGAAACTCAATCTGCAACCCTAAATGAAGTAGTCATTGATCAATTAGGAGTTGTCTTTCAAACTCGAAATTGAAGAACTAGAAGGCGTCTCAACCTCGAAGCAAAAGTCTAAACCAATTTCGGCATCACTTCGTTATGATAGGAAAATGGATACCAAATGAGAGCGAGAGGGGTTCTATTTATAAGCTTCAATCCCCAGAAATTCAAATCTTCCATTCCCTCCAAAGAGGGTCACCCAAAAGAGAAGAATAAAATAATCTTTTAATTTCACCTTTGAGTTAGACTTGGGCGCCTAACTTCATTTTACAATATTCAAGCTTTGAAAAGCAATCTTTTCCAAATTGGACGACCACATGAGAGACCACAAGTTAAAAACAACTTAAGTCAATGAGCCTAGGCATGGGGGGCCAAAAAACACATTAGAAATATCAAATAGTATAACTTAAGTTATCAACTTTCATTTTCTGACTCCAAGAAAGCTGGAGAAGCCTCTGCCAAGGCTGCATTGCCAAAAATAGTAATTGAGTGTTGAACTGTTGCCAAACCACACTGCCAAAAATAACACTTACTAAAAATAGCATACTGCTAAAAATAGCGACTTCAAACATTGTTTGAGCACATTCCTAGTAGCCGTTGTAACTTACTAAAAATAGTAAGTCTGAAAATGGTCACTGATCAAAATGCATGTGACACCCCCTTGAAGCTCTTTGAAAATCCAAAAAGACCTAAAAGACGTACTGGAAAACTCCTGCATGCATCCCCTGAAAACTCAGAAAGATACTTCCTAAAAAATAGGAAATTCTAATTTTGCCTCCGAATAGCCTACGAGCCTCCGAAATAGGCTAATGGTCCCCAAAAAGGACTAGTACTGAGAGGGGGACATTACAGTCCTCCCTCCCCAAGATTGCTTGTCCTCAAGCAATTGCAAGTGTGGATGCTGCAAAATCTGCTCATCCTCCCAAGTAGCATCCTTAACTGGTAAATTCCTCCACTTCACCAAATATTCTTTGATAGACCTCCTCAATGAGCGCTCTCTGAAATCGATGATTGCTTCAGGAACCAAAACCAATTGTCCCTCCTCATCCGATGGAGGCAAATCTGAAGCAACAACATTATGTCCAAATGCCTTCTTGAGGCGAGACACGTGGAAGACGTTATGCACCTTGCTACTTGTTGATAGCTCTAACTTATAAGCCACTTCCCCAACTCTCTTGGTGATCTTGAAAGACCCATAGAAACGTGGCTTGAGTTTCTCTGCTCTAGTCTTCTTGAGAGTGGACTATTTGTAAGGCTAGAGTTTCAAATAGACCATGTCCCCAACCTCAAAAGTGCGTTCTATATGCTGCTGATCAACATACATCTTCTGCTGATTTTGTGCATGATGAAGATTATTCTTCAAAGATCTCAAAATGTCCTGACTCTGCTGCAACATATCCCTCGCACCGTACCACAATAACACTTAACTATGAGCCCTTTAACACGTGTAGGGTTTTCACCCTAAAGGAAAAGAGATAGACTAAAATGACAATGTTCACACTTAAAATGTCCCGATACCACAATAGTATTCCTTGCAATAACTGTCCTTAGTTTGCTGATTTAGGCCTCAAGGAATATTGTCAAACACTTCTCATACAATCTCTTTACTAGCTGTTTCTATATTTTCAGTTTGCTTGTTTGCTTGAAATGGTTTCAATTGAAGTCTAGAAGCTTGCAAATTAACTCAACAATGTCTAAGCAATGAACTGGATGCAAATGCAATTTCTTTTTGGCTTTTTGGATGCAAACACATGAACTCTACATGAGAAACGTACTCCTACAGCCAATTGACTTTTTTACAAACAATTGGCATGCAAACTAAAATGCTGGTAATGAATGCTATAAAATGAACATTACATCAAACATATGGCATGCAACTTATAACTCCTTTATTGATATGTCCACTCTAATACAATGCTGATAGGATAGCCAAGACTCTTGGCTTTACAAATGAGATTCAAATACAATGCCAATTTGATTTAGATGATCACCTACAACAACAATGAATACTATCCTATATGCTATGATAGATGCAAGCAATATAGAGGAACCTGATTTATAGCAACGCCTTATGATGATGGAGGAGTAGCAACAAAATCGAATGGAATGATCTCCCCTCTAGCCCAAATCAAAGTTGAAAGGAAGCCGCCCCTGTTTTGACTGATTTCTGATGAAATAAAATAATTCGCAGCCCCTAGACACCTTCTCAAGCATCCATCATCAATGTGTCGACCCCACAAGTGAAGCGCCCAAGCTTGGAAGTAAAATTGATGCAACAAATGGCTTCTAGGAACAAAATTGTGGCCTCCACTAGACTGAAAAGATGACTGGAAATTAATATCAGAATATATCTGTGATGCAAAATCATCCCTTGAAGGAAAAATTGATGTAGTCTCCAATGGCAAGATAATCTTCAAATCAGACCCTCAATCAAACTTCACAAAATTGGCCTTTGGCCACAAATTTTAGCACAATGAAGAGACTGAATTATCTCTCCCAATTGCTGCAACCCTTTGGAGGATATTTCACCACCTCAGTTATGCTAATCAATGGAAGTTTTTGTTTCCAAAGATTAATGGCCGTAAATTGCAGAAACCCTAGGCTCCAAAATGGACATACCAAAACCAATATCAATTTCCTAGATAAAGAAACAATGGCTGACCATCTCCATTTATACTTTTTTTTTCTCACCAAGTCTAGGGCGGCCATCTAGAAGCTTCCACAATATTCTTTTATTTTATTTTATATTTATATTTTATATTTGCACTTTTATTATAATATTAAAATATGACTTTAGAATACATAAAGTGCAAACATGATAGCAAACCATCCGGATAACACAATATGTTTTCCAACAATATGTTCTCCAACATGTTATGTTTTCCAACATTCAGCATAACATAGGAAACCTCCGAAAAACCCCTGAATCCAAGAAAGAAGCCAACTGTCATTTGGGTAACTGCCACAAAGACCCTCTAACCATGCCCCATTAGCCTACGAGGGCCATTGATAGGCTAATCATGCTGATGTGTGAATGTCTAACTGGAAAGGAACATTACACAGTCAATCTGAAACCTCCTACCAAAAAGTACTTAGGAACTTGTTGCCTCTATCAATTACAATGTTTTTGGGTAGCCCATGCAATTTGAACACCTATTTAAAGAACAAATCGACAACTTGAGCTGCTATAAATGAGCTGGTAATGGCGAAGAAATTAGCAAACTTCGTCAATTTGTCCCCAACAACATATATGCAATCTCTCCCTTGCACCTTAGGCAACCCAGTGACAAAGTCCATTGAGATACTTTCCCATTTCTGATCGGGATGGGTAAGGGCTACAACAAACCGACTGAAAAAGTGTGCTCATTTTTATTTTGTTGGCAGATCGAACACTCCTTAACATAGCGAAGAATATCATCCTTGAGCCCTTTCCATGAAAACCTCTCATGAATGTGCCTATTATTAGTCGTATATTTTACTTGTTGTCGGCCGTAGTCGGCCAATTGTTAATAAAACAATAGTTAGTGGGAATAAAATATGTCATGTACTTTCGGGAAAGCATGTTCTGATTAATGTTAATGTAATGTTGTTATGAAACGTCGTGTCGGTTGGTTATCTAACCACCGCCGAGCGTTATATGTAGTCGGTTGAGATAGTCGGGAAAGGATTATGAATGAGTTTTGGTGCCGATGTTCATTGTCAATCACTGCTGATACTCATTTGTACATGATATTTCTGAGAATGAATAAAGTTTCTGGTGTTCAAATATGATATCTTTCAGTTTACTGTTTTATCCTATGTTCTGCACATTACCAGTTTGCCAGTAGTACATAAGAATTGAATCCCATTCCGTAGGCAAACATTTGGCGCCGTTGCCTGAACGGACTAGGGCATCATCCACCATGGCAGCGTAATGGGTCAACCAGCGGAAGAACCTGTAAATGCTAATGAGGAACGGGAAGACTCATTGACGGAAGATCTGGTAAACTTGTGGAAAATATCACTACGTGACCACGTGCGTAGGGAATCCCTCATTCGGGAGATTCCTGAGGAAGTCATCTGGGATCGGCTGGAAGTGAACGACGAGGTGAACCACCTCCTGAATCGCATGCCCAGGTTACTGGCCCGCCATTTCATTATCCTGCAAGACTTGCGAGAGGAAGAAACCCGTGAGCGCCGAAGGCAAAATCGTGCAACGTTGTGAAGACCGAAACAAACGGGAAGAGGAAGAACGGGATACTAGTCGGCGCCGCACTTCCGGCAACCAGCAATGATTGCTTGAACAACTAAATGCCCGTACGGCCGAACAAAGACAAGAATAGAGTACCTGACGGGCACGGGACTTCGGAAGAGCAAGTTCGGCGATCACTCAGCTGCAAGAGCAAGAAAATCGGCGAAGACGACTAAGGCAAGTCGGTAAGGAACTAGATGAGGACTTAATTGAAATCAATCAGAGCATAAAAAGAACATATGAAAATTTGAAACAAATAGACACCTCCATTGAACGAACGCACCACAGTTTGTTAGAAGGAAGGGACGAAGACCCTTTCAGCACTCCACACGCAGGAAAATATAACCTTTATGCAAATGAAGATGATTTGAATAGCAGCATCAGACGATTTCGAGAGTTGTCCCTCTCGGACGACGACAACGAGTTAAGAAGGGGAAGGCCAGAGCTTAAGACCCCAGGGCAGAGAGAGCATCGGCGGGATCCTGAGGAGACCCACGGTGTTGAGGACGCTGACGGAGGACGTGGAAGTGACTCGTACGTGGCCAAGAGTGCTGGTGACGCACAGGGACGTAGCGAGGAATCCACTAGTCTAATCGGGTCCAAAACACAAGGAGGTCAACAAGGAGGTCAACCGGTAAAGATGGCTCATCCGGATCGGCAAAAGTTGCCGAAATTCATGGGGAATGGCTCTGAGGATCCCGTACATTGCAGACATGTGAGACAATCTGGATAGCCAGCGGGCAGGATGACCCCGACCAGTGGCTGAAGGCATTTCCAGCAACACTCAGATTGCCATTGATTGGTACTCGGAATTGGACCAAGCGCAGAGAGCCACATGGAGGGTCCTGAAGCAAAATTTTGAAGCGGAGTTCAAACTTCTACGGGACGATAGTGAGATCGTCACAGAAATATATCATACCAAACAAGGAAAGCATGAGAACGTACGGACCTACAACAGGAGGTTGAAAGACTTAATAGGGAAGCTGGAGGCACAACCGGCAGATGGTTTAAAGAAAAGATGGTTCATTGAAGGACTGATTCCCTCACTTCGGCGAAAAATGAAAGTAGTACCGCCATCCTCGTACACCGAAGCATACAATCGGGCGATGGATATTGAAAGTGAGAATAGGACTTCCTCGAAGGGGAAGAAGAGGGATGACGACGAGAGTGCCGAGGAAAGTGACGATGAATCGGCAACCGTACAAGCCCTTCGGCGGGATATGATGCGGATAATGAAAGAACTCAAAGCCGGCTGGAAGGATCCAAAGAAGCCAATGAATTATGGTGTACGACTGTAAAACGAAGGTCACACAAAGGCAAGTTGCCCAAAAAAGTTATTCTGTGACATCTGCGTTATGGGACACTCCGTCAAGGAGTGCCCATACAACTTAAAAACCAAAAGTTCAAGTATTCTTCACTCAGGCAAACAACCCCTCCTAACCACCCACCGGGCCACGGTACAACAATGTATCCGGGCGGCTACCGCAAATAAGCAAAATACACCGAAGAAATTCAGTACGATAGCAAAGGATGACCGATGATCCAATGCCGGAACTGTAATGAATGGGGTCACTTTGCGAGGGATTGTCAGAGCGGCCAAGGCAACGGGGGAAAACTGTGCAAGTGGTGTGGACCGGGTGATCATGAAGACACCAACTGTCCGAAGCAAAAAGGAAGTATCAATATACTGGAGGTAGCCGATGAGGAAGTCTTGGCGATTACGAGAGCGCAGTCAAAACGGGCAAATTATCCAGACCCTCGTACGGAGAAAGAAAGATTTCGGGAGGCCAAGACAAAAGTAGCAGAGGCAATGGCGGATGAAGGCAAGAACTATAAAGCTACCAGTACGTTGCTACAGTCGGAGTCGGAGAAGAATATCGTACGGCAGGTGCTTCACAAAACCGTACCCATTAAGGTAACTGATCTTTTGCAAACGATGCCTTATCTCAAAGTAGCACTGACAAATGCTATTGAAGAAAACCTTCCGAAGAGTTCACCAGAACGTACGGAATGTACGCCAGAAGTGGTAGCCGAGATGCAGACCCAATGCTACTCCAGTAAGCATCGGGAGGAAACCAGCCGTCGTCGAGATGGAAATCTTGGGCATGAAATTATCTAACACTATCGTCGATGGTGGTTCAGGAGTAAACGTACTGCCAGAAGATACCTGGAAGTGTCTGGGTAAGCCGACTCTTTGGCCCCCGACATTCCACCTTGTGGGGGCAGATCAACACGGTATCAGACCGCTGGGTACACTAATGGAACAGAAGGTCTGGATCGGCACACAACTATTTCTACTGAATTTTGTAGTCATCCCATTGGAGAAAAAGGCGTACGACGCACTCTTGGGACGGGGATGGTTGATCGCTGCCAAGGCAACCCACAACTGGAAGCGGAATACACTCTCAATAGAAAATCGGGGGAGGAAATACACCATTGATCTGAGGAACCAGGCCGTCAGTGAGGATCTGGCATCTTCGGCATCTGAATCGGGAGGAGACTCAGACGATGATGAGAGAAAGACAATGGAACCAGATGAAGAAGGGGTATTGGAGATTGGCAGTTGCTCGGAAGATGAGACCAGTTCACTGAGCGGACTGTTTCACTGGCAGATGGAGGATTATGAAGTCTTCCACCCGGATTGCCACATGCTGCAGGTCAAGGAGGGGGAAGTAGAAAAAGATAATGGCTCGACCAGTGAAACATTCCCACCTGAGTACGGAGAATATAAAGAAGGTATGGCAGAATTGGATGTGACGCCAGCCCACAAGTTCGAACAGGACAAAATCATGAAGTACGAGGAACCAACATTGAAAAAAGTAAACCTTGGGGAATCAGCCAAACCTAAGGAGATTTTTGTGGGCGACGACTGGGACCCTGTCTTGAAAGCGGCAGCGTTCAGAATCTTCATGGAATACAAAGATGTTTTCGCCTGGACGTACAAAGATTTAAAGGGCGTACCACCGGAGTTATGTGTACACAGGATTCCTCTCGTACCGGGAGCCCAGCCCGTACGAAAGCGACCGTACAGAATGAACAAAAATTATGCCGCTAAAGTACAGGAGGAGATTGAGAAGATGCTGGAGGCCGGCATCATTTTCAAGGTGGAAGTCAGCGAGTGGGTATCGCCGA
This sequence comes from Sequoia sempervirens, assembly GCA_007258455.2. Classification (NCBI taxonomy): domain Eukaryota; kingdom Viridiplantae; phylum Streptophyta; class Pinopsida; order Cupressales; family Cupressaceae; genus Sequoia; species Sequoia sempervirens. Next base: position 5,807 of record VDFB02386618.1, on the reverse strand, counting down.
TCGTCATATCATTGAAGAAAGAGAAGGAGCAAATTAGAATCTGTGTTGACTTTCGTAGTCTGAATGTAGTGACTATCAAGGACCCATTTCCCATTCCCTTCACTGACTCAATTCTGGAAGAAGTGGCCGGGCACGAAATGTACTCCTTCCTAGATGGCTTCTCGGGTTACAATCAGATCAGTATTGCCGAGGAGGACAAATTAAAGACTACGTTCGTCGTCGAGGATGGGGTGTACGCATACAACAGAATGCCGTTTGGATTATGCAACGCACCAGCTACCTTCCAGAGGATAATACTCCACATCTTTGATAAAATGTCGGTAGGTAATTTCAAAGCCTTCCTCGATGATTGGTCGATTTATAGCGATAAGGAAAAACATTTGAAAGCTTTGGGCGAGTGCATGGAACGGTGTAGAGCAGCCCGCCTTGCCTTGAATCCGAAGAAATGCAGATTTATGGTGCCGCAAGGGAAGTTGCTCGGACACATTGTGTGCAAAGCTGGGTTGAAGACGGATCCCGACAAGGTGTGAGTCATCGTACAGATGGAGGCTCCGGAGAACGTCACTGGTGTAAAATCCTTCCTCGGGCATGTGGGATATTACCGGAGGTTCATTAAAATTTTTTCCCAAGTGTCGTACCCTCTCGACCTACTGACGAGGAAAGGCCAACCATTTACATGGACCGAAGAACAAGAGAAGGCATTCTAGGAACTAAAGGATCGCTTGATCAGCTCACCCATACTGATGTATCTAGACTGGGATAAGGAGTTTCACGTACATGTAGACGCCTCTAATTTTGCTATCGGAGCAACCCTAGCACAAGTTGGAGCACATGGGTTGGATCACCCAGTATTTTTTGCTAGCCGGTTACTTTCAAAGGCAGAAAGGAATTACAGTACGACTGAGCGTGAGGCACTAGGAATGGTTTACGCCGTACAGAAGTTCAGGCATTACCTCCTAGCCACGCCGTTCACTTTCTACGTGGACCACCAAGCTTTGATGTACCTGGTAAACAAGCCGATTATCCAAGGACGGGTGAGTAGATCGTTACTGTTGTTGCAAGAATTTACGTTCACCATCATCATATCGCCGGGAAAGAGCCATGTTATTGCCGATCAATTATCCAGAATCCGGTCGGGCGAACCTGCTGAGGAAGGGGTGAATGAAGATTTTCCGGATGCACATTTATTCCAGATTGCAATATTGCCGTCATGGTACGAGAAGATTGGAGACTATCTGTCCACATCCACATTCCCAAGAGATATGCCACCAGCCGAGAGGAGGAAGATCGTACTGAAAAGTAAGACATTCCAATTGATCAATGGGTTACTCTACAAGATGGGACCCGACCAGATCCTCTGGAGATGTGTCGTCGAAGAAGAAATACCAGGCATACTAAAGGAGGCACATGAAGGACTGGCTGGCGGCCATATGGGACCTGATGCTACAGCAAGGAAAATTCTCTTGGCAGGCCTATGGTGGCCAACGATGCACACCGACGCCAAAGAATGGGTGGTAGGCTGCGACACTTGCCAGAGGGTCGGGAAACCATTGAAGCGGGATTTCATGCCACTGCATCCCTCACAGCCTTAGGAGTTGTTCGAACGATGGGGGTTGGACTTCATCGGACCGTTGAAGGTGAGTCACTTGCATCGATGCCGATATATTGTGGTCGCTACAGAATATTTGACGAAGTGGGCTGAAGCTCGAGCGTTGCCAGACAATACAGCACAAAGTACGGCAAGATTCATCTATGAGCAGATAGTAACACGGTACGGCATCCCCATTCGGATCACGAGTGACCGTGGAGGACACTTCGTTAATCATGTTATCAGGTTGATGACGACAGAATTCCGAATTTTTCACAACCTGTCAAGTCCGTACTACCCGCGAGCTAATGGCCAGGCGGAGTCTACAAATAAGGTGCTCGTGTCAGTGATTCACAAATCATGCGGCGTGGAAGAAGCTGACTGGGAAGAAAGGTTACCAGCCGTCCTATGGGCATATCGTACAACGTACAAGGTAACAACGGGCCACACGCCTTTCCAATTAATGTACGGTCAGGAGGCGGTGATGCCGATGGAGTATATGGTACCAAGTCTGAGGATAGCCGTGGAGAATCGGTTGGGCGATACCGAAAGTTTAAAGGAAAGACTATACCAACTGAATAAGCTGGACGAGCGAAGAGTGATGGCACAATGGGCGACGGAGAACATGCAACGGCGACGGAAATATTGGCACGACAAGCATCTCCGGCGAATGAATTTCCGACCGGGACAGTTAGTTCTGAAGTATAACGGCCGCAACGAGATCAAACCGGGGAAGTTTAAAGTTCGTTGGTTGGGACCGTTCCGAGTACGGGAAATTGGTGACAATGGATCTATAAAGTTAGAAAATCTCGATGGGTCATTGATATCGGAGGCAATCAACGGATCGAAGCTAAAGCCATATCAGGAGAGAAAAGAGAAGAATACTATCGCCATAAACATGTTGGGCTATGCAACAAAGGAAGATTGGCCTGTGCAGAGTGAAGGCCCGAGAAAACAAGACTGGGGACTAGGAGGTCCCGGATACGTAGCAGACAATGTCTGGGCAGAATCAGGGCGAGATCAAATAATTGAAGAAAGATTGGCAGAGAAACGAGTGGAAGGAATTGCAGTACCACGAATACACAAGCACTTGACCAATGCAGTATTCGGGACCCCTGCATTGTGGCGTCGAATGGGGGGACATTGGCACTATGTAGCCCCTTATGAAGGAGTAAAACGGGGATATATAGCCAAAGATTTGGACGAGGAAGCCCAAGTGGAAAAGGAGAAACAGGCAGAAGAACAAGATGAGCCACAAAAGGATGACGAGGAGGAATGGACTGATGAGCAATGGGATGCTTATTTCAAGAAGAAGGCCCCTTGCTTGAAGACAGTGTTGAAGACAAAAGATATGTTTGTGTCAATGGTGGATGGATATACAGAAGATCTCCTGAAACATATGCGTCGAGAAAGAAGAAAAATACCAAAGGTTAGGAAGATCGCAACTCAAGATGGACTCTGGAAAATAATTCCTAACCTGGCGGGACCACCGACAGTACAAGGCGACAATGTTACGTGGTATCAACAGTACGGCAGAAGGTACGTCGACGGAAGTTTTCGAGGTATTGGTCCTGCCCCTTTACTGGATAAATGGTTTGATATAGAATATATAGGAACCTGTTGCGAGGAAGAATGTTATAAACGGCCACCACACACATGTAAATGGTATTACACTTCAGAATTAAAAGTCCGGACACACAGGGAAGTCAGAGGAATAAAAAGAAAAGAGGAGAAAAGGGAGGAGAGAGAAGGTGAACAGAAGTGGAAAAAAATAACAAGAAAAGAAGAGAGAAGAGAGGAGAGAGAGAATGAACGGAAGTTGGAAAAAAGAAAAATAAATAGAAAAGAAGCTATGAAAATAAAAGAAAATAATGGAGTAAGTAAAGAAAAACAAGGTGAATGGGAAGAAAAAGAAAAAGAAGAGAAAAATAAAAGAAACGAAAGAGAAGTCAGAAAAGAAAGCAAACGAAGGGAGAAACAATTAAATAATAAATTAAATAAGTCGGCCATCAAGAGAAATATTAAATTAAATAAAGTAAGGCAGATTAAAATAAACGCCTGGAGCATTAAACAACCCGTACGGCAAAAAGGGAAATCGACTGAGGGGAGTAAATGGCGAAAGATTAAGGGAAAGAATATTAAAATAATAAAGAGATGCCAAAACTCGACTAGGAAGCAAGGCGTACGGCCAAGGGTGAAGGCAAGTAAAGAAAAAAATGAAATAAATATAAAACCTCAAATCGTACGGCCATTTGAAGAGGCGATAGGTTGGAGACAAGATAGAACACAGCAAGATCACAGAGGGAAAGAAGGGAGTAAGAACTTGCACGAATTTATCAGTTGCAGAGGCGCACAGGGCATAGAGAAGGAAATCAAATGACACTTTTTACTAAGTCTCCAAAGCGTACGGAACTCAGACGTACGGAATTCAGAAGAGCCTGAGGTCGTACGGCATCCAAGGGACTCTCAAACCGTACGGTATTTTCACATCTTCCAGTATTCATTCTATTTGCTAGTAGAAATCGTACGGCCTTTGCAAGTTGGAAATTTCGCCAAGGTTGATATCGTACGGCCTGTGCAAGTTAAAATTTTTGCCAAATGCAGCACCGTACGGCAATTAGGTTGGCCACTGGAGGTCGTACGGCTGTTCCAGACAAAAATTTGTGCCAAGTTTGATATCGTACGACACCTTGCTGATCTTCTCCAGGTCGTACGGACATTTCAGACTGAAGTTTGTGCCAGGGTTTACATCGTACGGCATCAGTGTGTCAGGGATCTTCAAATCGTACGGCACTCAGTCCAGCTGAACTATGTCTTGAAACCGTACGGCACCCTCAGTGAGTTGTTTTTTAAAATCGTACGGCCCCAGTGCATTATTGGTTTCCTCCCAGTCGTACGGCATTATTGCCTCAGATTTCACAGATCGCCTCAAGATCGGGCAGGAGAACTGGTGACGGCAAGAGATTTCAGTGGAACCCTGTACGAAATTCACAAATTTCGTGGACGCACGCCTACAAGAGCTTCCAGATCATAATGGATTTCATAAAGGTTCTTCAAACCGGTGACGTGGATTTCCCAGTTTCTCTCAAACCCCGCGACGCAAATTATGCCAAAGATTCTCCAAATTGCACGGCAGCCCGCGCCATCGACAGCCGGGCAGCTTTGGCAGCTCTAGCTTTTGGCGGCCTCGGGTACTCGCGCTTCACCGTGCAGCTCCGCGCTTTCAAGTAGCTCGCGGGGCCTTAAGGCCGGCAATTTTGATAGTTTCCGCAGCCTCGAGTTATAAAGTCGCATTGAATCACTTAACCGATGTGGTAAAGATGAACATGGCAAGAAGGTTGCAAAGACCAGCCCAGCAGTAGCCTCATGGGGAAAAGAAAAAGGATGGACGCCGATAATGAAACGATGACATGGGAGAACCTGACCGGCAACGAGTGCAAGCAGTGGTGGCGAAGCACTCCTGACGACCACTCCCTGAAGGTTGCGCTTCGACACGCTCGGGTAGACAAGGTTGTGCTTGTGCCCTTCTTCAATTCTCGAGAGTTTGAGCCGTGGCTGAAGGCGATGGTGGATAATTATTGCAGGCATACGCACAAGTCAGTCATCGATTACAGAGGTTGCCGAGTGACCGTTTCATTTTGGCCACAGGACTTTGAGCGGGTGTTTGGCGTCCCAGCTTCCGGAATAGGGGTTAACAAACCCAAGAGGATGACACAGGAACACAAAGAACTGTTGGTCAAGTAGGTGTGCCGAAGTGACTTGTCAGCTGAAGAACAACATACCATATGGAGTGTTGGCAATTGAGGCCTCCGGAAAAACCACTTAGCAACAGCAGAATGGAAATGCTTGCTTGACCTAATGAAATGCCGACTCACAGGTGCTAGCCGAGCGTCGGACATTGCTTTATGGCTAGTTGATTTCATGGTCGGACTCCGCATTGGCCGAGTATACAACTGGGCGAGGCTACTCACAGAGTGGATGAGGGATTTTTTAGTGCAGAGGCATAAGGCCTTCTATATGACCCAGCACGCCATAGCCCTCTTCCTTGATGCCGTTCACACACAGGTGCCCGAGGGCAATTGTGGTCGGTTGCGGCCACTCACTCACTTGGATCCTGGATTGCCGACTGTATTCTATTGGTCGGAACTGGAAGTAAAGCAGGCCGGCGAGGGCACAGCTTCAGGGAAGAGGAGGAAACACAAGGAGGCGTCGGTGGAAG
>VDFB02386617.1:0-23184 GCA_007258455.2 Sequoia sempervirens | reverse complement strand
TATGAGACTCTATGAACAAGCTAGAAATCCCTGTCAAATACTCATCCCACAAAGCAAGATCTGAAAAACTATGATCATCCTGCTGAATAGAAGTATCAATGGCTGAAGAAGCAGGAGGTGGAGGAGTAGGAAGCTTAGCACTGGTCTCTAGAATACCAAGGTGTAGATGACCAAACTTCTCCTCACTATCATGATTCACACTCAATGAGGTGTGTGATGCAGTCAAAGGAACATTATCATCTTCTGAAGCAAAATGTGAAAAGGAATATACACGAGATGAATGATCAACCATCCCGATAGCAAAAATATCCCTAGTCTCCAAGTCCCTTATGTACACCCTATTTGGAGTGAACTCAACTGTTTTACCTTGACCCCCATGAGTAATTTGATAAATAGAAAGGTGGTGGACAAGGAAGAACACAAAGTACATCATTGAAAGTCCCTTCCCCATATCAATGAGACTACCTTCATATATGTATTGTTACCCATCAATATATGAGGTGAATTACAAGGATCAAAAGAAGAGAACATATCCATAGAAGATGCCATATGATGAGATGCCCCTAAATCAAGAAGCCATCTATGAGATGCAAGACTTGTAGAGGCCAAGAGTGCTTGTGATTTCATCTTATGTAGCCCAGAAGTAGATCTTGTGTCATGTGACTGAGATGATGATGATGGAGCTACCGATTGAGATGCTGAAGAAGAAGTAGCAGGCACTAATGAGGGCAGCTTAATGTTATTCTTTTCAAGAAGGTGTGTGAGTTCATCAATCTTCTTATTATAACACCTATGCTCATCATGTCCTAATCTTTTACAATATGCACATTTTGACTTCTTCTTTTTAGATGATTCCTCTTTAGAAGAGGGTGTAGACTCAGGAGTTCCATGTGAAGGAGAATCTTTACCTTGCTCATTAGACTTGGGTGCCTTGTTCTACTTCTTACCTTTGCCACTTGAATCCTTTGTCTCCTTTGCAACAAGAGCATGAGATCTAGAAGACTGTGTGCCCGTATTGTTCAACTTTGCTTGTTCCCTTGTGAGTTGGGCACCAAATTCATCAAGAAGGCATTTTGTATGTAATTTGCCAGAGCATCCATTGTAGCATGAAAGGTAGAAACAAAGCTGAATAATGGGACCAAGCTTAGCAAGGAATAGAAGTATCCAAGCTGTTCATCCTCTTTAGTGACCCCACAATTAGATAGCGCAATCTAAAGAATTGAGCTTAGAGAAAAATTCTTGGACATTGTCAAAATCTGAAGGATTAAGACCCATGAGTTCATTCTCCAACTTAAATTTCCTCATCTTATCTGGCTTACCAAAGAGACTCTCTAAAGTATTCCAAACTTCATTAGGATGAGTGCAAGACGCAACATGATATCTGAATCTGGAGAAATAGACAACTTCAAAGTTCAAGAGCTTCATCCCTTCTATCAAGCCATTTTCTTTTCTCTTTTGCTCCACATTGGTTACGGATCTTGACCAAATGTGATTAAGTTGCAACTTTGATTTTAATAATAACAACTCCATTGAGATTTCCACTCATGATAGTTATATGGAGTTAGAAATTTACAAATTTTGTAAAAATCGCCGATACAATGAGATATTACAAGATAAGAACAGAAAATTTCCCTCACAATACAAGAAATTAACCCCTTTGTCCCAACAAGATTTGCACTTTTTTTTGCAAATTTACAACAATATATCCCAAACTATCAAATCAGCTACAAACTGAAAATATGAAAATCTGGAAACAAATCTGCAAAAAGTGCATGAGTAGATCTGAAGTACTCCTGAATACCTTTCCGATGCCGCAAATTTGGAGAAAATCGGAGATCGGAGCACAAAGATATGAGCTTGGAAGCAAAAAATGATGATCGGGCTTCAACCTGAAAAAAGAGGCACAAAACTGCAAAATCTCTGCAAAATATTTGTACCACTGAAAAATTCAGACTTCCAGCTTTCCGTCAATATCTCGTTTGAAAAATTTCGCCTCCGTATGCAAAAGTTATGAAAAAAAGAAAAAAAGGCCTATAAATAGGCACTTGGGGCAATTACAAGGTTAAAAAGAAGCAAAATTCGGGCACCCGGTGGCTAGAACAAGGTCATCCATATGACCACACCCGAAGAAAATGCCAAAAATAAAAGGCCCGCCTAGGGCTTAGCACTTCATACAGGAGTTGTCGGTCTAAATTGCCGTCGGCTTATAAAAATGCAAAGTTTATAAAATAAAAACTTTGATCGATACTAATACAATGTTTAATATAAAATCTTGTGGCAATTTAAAAAAGTGTACCCACCAAATACAATGCAGGTGGGACGGATAAGGCGCCGATGAAAGATCTCCGTACCCGATGGATGACTGTGTACCACCGATGGAGATGAGGGTACCCACTATGATGAAAGGATAGCCCGCTGACCGGAACACAAGCCTTGTAACCGCCGATGGAAGACCCTATATGCCAGACACCCGATGGAAAATATGACGCAGATCGCCGAGCTTACTGACTGTGTACAATGAAGAGACTAACCGGATCTGCGGATAAGTACCGTGATAGCGAGGTTACTGTGATGTAGAGAATGTCAGGCAGAGGTGTCTAGGGATGCCGACGTAGTGGAGATCCCCAGTAAACGGCAATGGTACTGACAATGTGACGAAGACCGCTCTTTAATAAACCGCTGGTGATCCTAATGATGTGGCCATCCGTCGATGAAGGAACCGGTAGAAGAAGGCAGCGACCAGGTGATGAATAGGGATCGGACGACCTGGCAGATTTGACCGCCAATCAATGCAACGACCAGCGTACAATAGGTAAACCCTGCGATGATGTGGAGTACCCGCGGTAGAACCGGGTACGGGCTGTCCGATGCCGAGGGATGTGATGGTCGGTACCTGTGCAGGGGTACAAAGATGCCGCAGAATCTACCAAATTCCTTACAATATATGCCGACACAAATTCAATTTATAAACCCCCAAACATTTGAATAAATATTTTGCCCGAAATACAATATAATTTTGCCCCAAAATTATCAATCAAATACCGCAGAAAATATTTAACAAAATATTTTTTTGCGAAATTATGAAAATCGTACCGCTTGGGAGGCTGTTCCAGCAAAAAAAATTTGCCTCAAAAACAACTTTACCCAATATAGGCGAATTTACAGTCAAAATTCATCTGCGGATGCTTCTGAAATCAACCGTGAGGTTCTTGAAACCCCAATCTGCACCCAGCAAGATTCTTCAAGCCAAAATATCACCCTCAAATCTGGGAAGGAATCTGCAACACCTGGAGGGCTCTGATACCATGTAGGAGTTGATGGTGACTCCTCAACACCCCCAAGATCAGTTGCGACCAAAACCACTTCCACAAGAGAGAGAATGGCAAGAAAGCTTGCTTCACAATGCAAGATTGATTGATTGCTTGATTGAAGCTTGAATACAAATGTACATGAGATGCCTTGCTTATATGGGCAAGGTTGAGAGATAGAAATGAACATGATGTTGACAAATGTCATGATCCTATGATATGAGACAACCAACAACCTAATCACCTAGGAAATGATGCATCCTAGCTAGATAAGATAAGTTCTAGATAAGCCAACTAAGCCTTCTAGAAAGAATCTTTTACCTAAGTAAACTTAACCATGTGAATATGTCCCCTAATTACCCAGTGAATGAATTAAGCTAGGTACAAGACAATTATTCACACCAACACTTGAAATCAGGGTCCCAAGAGCTTTGGGGGACAAAGATTCCCTAGGTGGCATCTTAGTCCCAACCCAAAAATTAGTGGCACTCAGAAAAAATCATTAAATTATCATTTATCCATTGATGTTTGTCAGGATTAGCCAAAAAAAGATATAATTCATAAGGATTGTGGGTGAAAAATATGACCAATTAAGACATAAATAAGGATAAACAAAGCAAGGTGGGCCCAACAAGTTTGAAAATGCAAGGGTATGCATTTTCCTACACTAGAGATAATATCTATTTGTTCACCTTCAATTTGTGTGAGACTTGGTTGCATGATAGGTTTCGTAAGGTTTGGTTGTTGAATGGGAGAATTTGGATGCCAAATGGTCATAAAGTGAGTGATATGGGTAAATGATGTATGAAAGATAACCTTTTGGAAAAAAAGGTGTTGGTGTTTCGCTACGGTTTTTGTGATACTCAAGACCCCAAGTTTTGAGTGATGTTTTGGAAATAATGCTAACTTTTGAGATTCAAAAATGTTGAAAACTTGGATTGATATTTCACTTCCATTTCTAGAGGATATGTTATGGAGAATCTACTTGAACTAGCCATGAGGTTCAAGAAAATGTTGATATCCTAGAATTTTGAGTGATGGAATAATCCAAAGTTGTTGCTTTGATTTTGAATCTTAAAGCTAGATTGGAGTGTTTTTATTTTGTAAATGGATGATGGACTAATGTGGATTTATGAACTATTTTGGGAGTCTAATGGTTTCATTCTATAAAGGATTTGCAACCAGTTTCAGATTAGTTTTCTGATTCTCACTAGAAACTAGAGCAAAAGTGGCAATTGTAGAGCAAGATTGACAACTTCTATTAAAAGCGGCTATATTTTGGTTGACTACGGCCAAATCTATTAAAAAGAAACCATGGCCAATTTTCTCAAAAGTAGCCTCTATGTGTAATTTTGCTGATAGGTGAATTTGTGTAGGAAAAATTGTCCTTCTTGATCAAAAGGGGCTAGTTTTTAGTCAACTAGGGCCAGGAAAATATGTCAACTACTGCAATATTATGGTCAATTGCAGCTAGTTTTATGTCAACTACTGCAATATTATGGTCAATTGCAACTAGTTTTATGTCAACTATGTTCATATTTGTAAAAGTGACATGTTTTTACCAATGAATGTCATAAAGCAGAGAGAAAAAGCAGCCTTTTTTAGGTTGACTGTGGCTAGTTTTTGGTTAATTGTGGAAAAAATAGTAGCAATAGCAGTATTCTATGCAGATTTGTTTTTCGGTTTGTGTGTTGGCAGCATCTTGGATAAATTTGTAGTTTTGAATGACTTTGTTTGGTTTGATTTGAGATTTTGCAAGTGATATCATGCAACACAACAATCAAAACTATTTGACCCTAAATATCTACAACTTTAAGCATGTTTTCTTCCACAAAAGCTCAAAATTTGTGAAAGTTGAAATGCTAAAGCCATAGTTTCCAATGTTAACTTTGTTCTTAATGTGACTTGAAATGTGAACCTAAATATTTAGGAACCATTAGGGATATTGTTTTAAGATATCCTTAAGGTGTGCAAATATAGGGCTCTTCTCAAAGGATTCACACTAAGTCAGAAGGGTTTGAAGTTTGATAACCATGTTTAAAGCTTGTTTTGATGTGTTCATTTTAATTCAAGCAAAATGATTGATGTTTCAAAGTAATTGAGAGATCTGGCAATTTTGTGAAGACAATTTACACCCTAGAGATAGAACGTTCTTTTAGGTGGGCTTACCTCATGCTCTGAATGGATGATTTTACTTGCAATGAATGGAGTGTTTTAAGCTCAACCATAAGTCAAACTTGGTAAGTAACTTCTTAGAATCAAAGTTTTGATGCACCATTTCAAAGAATGTTTTTGGCTAAAAAGGTGGCTTCTACAACATTGGTTCTTAGTAATGCTCAGGGGATCCAACGCTTGGCTAGCATCCAACAAGCCACTTAAGGCTCTTACCAACTTGCTCAAGGCTCTATATACATAATGGTACCTCCCCTTCATGAATGGCAATGATGGCCAAGTAATCGTTGATGCAAGTCATTTGGCATTTAGCCTTGAACATTTATATTGTGAGTGAAATACATTTGAGTTTCCTTTGAGTTCTCCTAGCATGGGATGTGTCTCAAAAGGCGTGCCCTATAACTAATCCTTTGAAATGAAAATACCGTGTGAAACTCAATATACTTTTCATCAAAGATTGCCAAAAGTGAGGGGAGAGGATAGAAACCTAGTTGTCCAAACATGAAGAGACAAGTATACACTTCATTGTAATGTTCTTTTTAAGCCCCTTGAATGACATTGTCCAAAAAAATAAAGTGTGAAAAAGACTAGAAAATAATTTTTTATGTTGCACCAAAATTGAAGTGTTTGAGATATCAAAATAAGGTGTGAAACTCAATATACTTTTCATCACCCAAGATCGCCAAAAGGCATGAGGGGAGAGGATAGACACCTATTTTTCCAAACATGAAAGACACAGTATACACTTCATTGCAATGTTATTTTTAAGCCCTTTGAATGACGTTGTCCAAACAAATAAAGTGTGAAAAAGACTAGCAAATCATTTTTTATGTTGCACCAAAATTGAAGTGTTTGAGATATCAAGCAATGTAGATAGCAATGTGCAAGTCAGAAAATTGATTTGTCCAATTTTAATCACCAATTGAAGTATTTCTAAAGCCTTGTCTTAATTGGTCAACAAAAGGAAATTGCTCGTTTCATCAACATATTGAAATCATTGGTCAAAAGAAATAATTTTTTAGAGCGCCAACAAGAATTGTTTGTTCTAATCTAGAAATCTTTGGAAAATTATTTTTTAGAGCACCAAACCGAAGGCGTGTGGATTTTTGGGGTTCATTTTAAGCACCAAAATCAAAAAATTTCCTAAACCATAAAAGGTTCTAAAATGTTCTTTTTTAAGCACCAAATTGAATTTTTCTAATTTAGAAAGCTTTTTAAACATTCTTTTTAGAGCACCATATTGAAAGCATGCAAGTTGTAGGGTTCATTTTAAGCACCAAATTAAAACTTTTCTAATATAGAAATATTTAAAAAAAAAACATTGACTTGGACTGTTCGCCTTCTCTGCAACACAATTGTTAGTTAGTTTTTGGATAAACATATGCCATGATCTTGCAAATCCCGTGATAAACACTGTTAGCACCTTTCAAACCAACAATCATTAGCATTAGAAATCAAAAAATAAGTTGTAGCTTTTAGAATTTTTTTTTAACAAAGCAAAAGCAAAATTTTCAAGCAAAATTGGCCCTGTTAGAAGCAACTGCAGATGAAAAAATCAAAAGTGGCCTTTGTTTATCTAGCAAAAGCAGTCGGAAAAAGAAATTGTTCCCTTGTCATGATAGAAAACGTGGTTGAAATGACAAAAGTGGCCGTAAAAAAGTCAACTTTTGTAGAAATGACAGAATGACCACATGAAACATTTTCAAGTACATTTTTGGAACCTGCAACTGTTCAAAAACTCATACAAAATGTTATTATTAAGAACCGAGGCCTCACCGGGCATGCCAAAATGTGTAAGGGGGAAACTAGATAAGCATAATAAGATCAAAATGAATGAATTGAACTAATCTAATTCAAAAAAAGATTATGATTCATGCCCATTTCTCACAAAATGAACAATACAAGAACAATTAATTCAAGAACATAATTGAAGCAAAACAAGAACAATGAATTCAATACATGGTAAAGTTACCCATTTTGTGTCGAAGTGCTTTCACAAAGATGTTGGATCATTGTTGTATCAATATGAAGCCTCCATTTGTGTGTCGAAAGAGATTCAAATTGTGATGTTGTTGATTGAAGATATGTGTTGAAGTTATTAAGAAATTGGTTATGATTTCAACATTACTTCATTGTGTAAAAGATGTTGATTCCTCAATTATTTTTGAGGAAGAAGATGATTGCTATATAGAATTCTCATTTCAAAATGAATGTGTAAGATCACGTAGTAGAATATCCTGATCAATGGTTGAAAACCATTGAGAGGATTTAGATGAGAAGAATCAGTGGATTTTTGGTTACGTAATTGGTGTAATTGAAGAAATCATGTTGAGTATTCAGTGGAATTGAGGAAATAGGTGGAGTATTATTTAATTAATAGAAGAAATTAGGGTTTTTAGGACTCTATCAAATAAATGAAATTTATTTAATTAGTAAAAAATGGTGAAAAAGTGTCGATATTGGCATGGTGTGTTGGTTTAATGGTGGCATTATTGTTCTTGCCACCAAGGTTCAAACCCTATTGGGGTGGTATTGTTGAATGGTTGTATTCCAGTTCATAGCTCCAGTCAAAAGCATTTACCCCTTGAATAAAAAAAATGGTGAAAAAGTGAATTAATTAAATAATGTAATATTATTCAATTAAATAAAGGAAATTAGGTTTTTGGATGCAATTGATGTGAAATGTAGTGATATTAAGTGTTAATGATGTTGATGATGAGAAGATGTCATTTAGGATGTGCGATATGTGTTAGGTCATTTTTACATGTCTACATTTTTTCCCTATTATAGTGGAACAAGGAAAGAAGAACATGGACTAGGATATGATTTGATAGATGTGGTGACTCTAAACACTAGATGTACCTCTTGTAAGAAAAGAGCTCCTTCTACTAACATTAATACATCAAATATCTACCATCTTATAGACATTTATTTATCCATTGAAGACTTATTTGAAAGCTTTAACATAAGTATATTCCTTATTAGAACTAGAAAACCTACATTTAAAGATCGTACTTATGAAATAGACTCTTACAAGTATGAATGGGATTCTCCTTTTGTCACCTCTAGAAATTATGACCTAAATACCCAATGGGAGAATGATGCTAGAGCTATATTGACCATTTTCACAACTTTTGCAAGCTTTACAAATAATGATGACAACCTACCCCTTTGCTACCCATAGCTAATAGATTGGGGCCAACAACACCATACACTTGTTTTGGATCAATTCCAAAATTATGAAGCTATTACAGAGTTTATGGGGGGTTCAAACCAATATACAATCAAGAGATCATAAAGCAAGGTTTGTCATGGAACTCAAACACCAAGCATATTTCAGTGGGGAGATTGTGTCCTCTAGTCACAAAATTGAAAAAGATAATGTAAAAATCAAAATGAGATCCCCTAGGGAAAACCATGATGTGGCTCTATTGAATATTGAAAAGAGAAAAATAAAGGATGAATCCAAGGGTGAAAACCTCCCTAAGGCACCTGAAGATAGAGGATTCAATCTACCTATTCCAAAATATCAAGAGAATTTGACACTCCTAGTTGAAGAAGCGAAACCTATAAATGTTGCCACAATAGAAACACCCAAGATCACATACCATGCAATGCCACTTGATCCTAAAGAGAAAGTGAAATTCTTAGCATTTATCAATGAAAGGAAGATAAAATTCACATGGACATATGCAGACATGCTAGGGTTAGACCCAACATTGGTTGTACACCACCTAGCTGTATTTCCTGGAGATAAACTCATTAATCAGAAGCTATGAAAGATGCATCTCCAGATAACAATTTTGGCAAAGGTAGAATTGAAGAAATTACTATATGTAGGCTTCATTAGACCAATTGATTACCCTAAATGGATCTCGAATCTAGTACTGATATCAAATCCCACTTGGGGCATCAAAATCTGCATAGATTTATGAGATCTAAATAAATATTTTACAAAAGATGACTTACCTCTTCCAAGTATAGACATGATCGTAGATCTAACAACAGGACATGAAATGTAGTCATTGATGGAAAACTTCTCTGGATATAATTAGATTAAGATATGTTTTGATGATCAACATAAAACAACCTTCACATGTGCTTGGGGGACCTTTTGCTTGAATTCCATGCCTTTCGGTCTAAAGAACGTAGGAGCAACCTATCAACGAGTGATGAATACAATATTTCATGATATGCTATATACAAATATGGAAGATTATGTGGATGAAATACTAGAAAATTCCATCAAAAGAGAATACCACTTGACCAACCTTGAAAAAGTGTTTGATAGTCTCAGACAATATAACTTCAGGCTCAATCCAAAAAAGTGTGTATTCAGAGTAACATCTAGAAAGCTACTAGGGTACATAGTATCAAGAAGAGGCAACAAAGTAGATCCTAAAAAAGTAAAATATATATAAGAGATGCCCCCTTCAAACACATTAAAGAAACTCAAAAGTCTACAAGGGAAACTACAGTCCATCATGTGATTCATTTCATAATTGGTAGAACAGTGTCACCCCTTTACCCATCTCCTACAAAAATACATCACATTCAAGTGGGATGGAAGATGTGATCAAGTATTCCATCAAGTCAAGGAGTATCTACACACTCCTCTAGTACTTATGCCACCTATTCTATATAAAGCAATGATACTCTATGTGTCTACAACACAAGCAACATTAGGAGCTCTCTTAGCATAGCTAGATGACAATAACAATGAAAGAATGGTCTACTACATCAACTAAACACTAGTGGGCTATGAATTAAACTATTCACCCATAGAAAGAGCATGTCTCTTTGTTATCTTTGTGGTAGATAAGTAGAGACATTATATCTTGAACAAACAAGTAAAGCTAATCTCAAAAGTAGATCCACTAAAGTACCTATTAGCAAAAGAAGCTCTAATAGGTAGGATTGCTAAATGGGTGATGATATTGAATGAGTTTGATATAGAGTACATAGACATGATAGCTATCAAATAAGAGATCATAGAATACCAAAATAGTGGAAGCACTAATGGAAGATCACCAACCTCTCACAATAGACTTCCCAAATGAAAGCATATTGCTAATAGAACAGACAAGCCATTGGACCTTGTATTTTGACAGATCCCACACTCAACATAGCTCAGGAGTGGGTATCTTATTTCTCACACCACAAGGAGATAGAATACCTAAGGCTTAAAAAATTACTTTCCCATGCAAAAATAACATCTTGGAGTATGAAGCACTAATCACAAGACTAAAAATGGCCATCAAATGGAGGATAAAATAATTGTAGGTTTATAGAGATTCTCAACTAGTAATCAGGAAATAAATGATGAGTATCAAATAAAAGATGACAGGATGATTCCATATAAGAGGATGGTGGAATGTTTCAAACAATAATTTGTCACTATCACCTTTGAACAGGCTCTTTGGATCAACAATAGAGTAGTCAATGCAATGGAAATGATAGGTTCACCTCTTGATATTCCATAGAACATTTCTAAGTACGAATTCCTTGTGGAGCAACTACTTGTACCAACGTTGAATATCTTAGAATAAAAAATAGTGTGTGTTGTTGTTCGTCCCAACTCGCCATGGTACCATGACACATTTGACTATATCCAACATGGTATCATACCCCCTCATTTGACAACCACCCAAAATAAAACCTTTGCCCGTAGGACTTCCTGATTCACAATCCTAGGAGACATCTTATATCATTAAAGTTTAGAGGGTACTTTAATCTGATGTCTTGATGCAAAAGAAGTCCAAACCACCCTACAAGAGGTACACGAAGGATTTGTGGGTACCACTCTAGTGGAAATAACCTAGCACAAAAGTTACTAAGAACAGGATACTATTGGCCCTCTATGGAGCGAGAAGCTATTGCCTACACTAGAAAATGTTGCCAATGTCAACAACACAGTGACCTCATCCATGCACCGGCACAGGAGCTAAGACCTATCACACCACCATGGCCTTTTTCATAGTGGGGATTAGACTTGGTAGGTAAGATCTCTCTCTCTTCCTTAAATGGACATAAGTTCATTATTACCACAACTGAATACTTCACGAAGTGGATAGAATAAATTCCATTAACCTACATCATTGGTAAAAAAATATCCAAGTTCATCTTGAATTATCTGATATGTTGATATGAAATTCCCCAAGACATCATAATAGATAATGGGACCTTGTTCAAGAACCAAGATGTCAAAGAGCTTTGTTCCAAGTTCTCTATCCAACATAGATTCTCCACACCCTACTATCCCCAATGAAACCGTCAGGTTGAAGCATCTAAAAAAAACATCCTGAAGATATTAAAAAATACTATTAATGATGCCAATCATGATTGGAATCTAAAATTGAACCTAGCCCTATGGGCTTATTGAACCAGTATTCATACACCCACAGGTGCCACACCATTTTCCTTTGTCTACAGATCTAAAGCTATCTTACCTATTGAAGTTGAAATACCCTCACCATGAATATCACTAAAAGGAATGGTCATCAATGAAGAGTATTGGTTTTCCATATTAAATGAGTTGGAACTCCTGGATGAAAGGAATTTGAGTGCATTTTAAACCATCTTTAGGTTTATCAAAATTGGCTCAAACAAAGATATGATAAAAGGATCATGAACATAAATTTTTAGATTGGTGAATTGGTACTTAAAGAGACTTAGAAGGTACAACTAAATCAAGATGGAAAAGGTAAGTTTGAACCCAATTGGTTAGGTCTATTCATCATCATAACAAGCTATGACTTTGGATCTTATTAGTTGGCTACTCTTGAAGAAGAACCTTTAACCGAATCGATGAACAAAAACCACCTCAAGAAGTTCTATACTTGAAGCATGATAGAATACCCCAGACAAAAGGGTAAAAATCCAAAAAAATAAATCAAAAGTTAAAAAATTCAAAAAAATTCAAAATAAGCAAGAAAAACAATAAAGAGAAATAAAATGTTCTTTAAGTGAAAACCACTTTGTGACACTTCTAGAACATGTACCATAGTGAAAAACTGGCAAACAGGTGCTACATTTGAATAAGACTTGCATTGTTATCTATCGATGCTATCTAAAGCATTTACCCATTCATCCCATAATAAAACATGTCTCCGACCATGGCTTGATGATTGATTAAGTATTGAACCTTGTTGCACCATCAACATCCATCTCCCCTAGAGAAGGTAGTCTTGTCTCGAACTGGGAAAAATTTTCTCAAACTATTCGTGGATTAGATATTTGTGAATCCTATCATGGTTGAAAACTATCAAAATAAAAAACACCCAGAAAACAAACAAAATCAAAACAAATTCGTAAAACATCAAAATCCCAAAAATATGTTATGCTTTGAGTGAACACTAGTCGAACTATGTGGTCTTTGTGTGTATAATGTAGGCAAGGCTTATTAGTCCTTGAGGCCATAGGTTAGTCCTCTTAGGTGTCTATCATGCTTTCTTTCTATTTAGTCAAAAATTTTAAAATCTAAAAACATTCACAAAATAGAAAAACCAAAGACATTCACAAAATAGAAAAACCAAAAACATTCACAAAATAGAAAAATCAAAAACATTCACAAAACAAAATAAACAAAAACATTCACAAAATTCAAAATTCAAAAACATTCAAACAACAAAAAAGATCAAAAACATGTTCTTACCAAACCAAGTGAACTACGAGCTTCTGTGTGTACAACGTAGGCAAGGCTTATCTTTGATGGGCCCTTGAGGCCCTAGGTTAGTCCCTTGAAAGCAACAAAAGCACCATCATATAAAACTCAGAAAAAAGGGTCCTAAACCCCATCATCACAATCCACAATAAATTTTTTATCCATAATAAAGGAATCGTCATCCTCATCCTTTGACAAAACACAAACAACAAACAAAGCAAGCATCAAAAGCTAGAACTTTCAAGAAAACAATAAAAAATATTTGATTACAAATAGACAAAAACAATGACAAAGTGTTAACTACCTATCTTTTGACAAGTTTCCAACAACATCTTGAGATATGTCTTAATGTACATAGTGTTCCTACGATAGACATAATCAACAATGTATAATAGCCCTAAACCAAACAGATATGGCAAGTGATACTGCAACAATTTTTTATCTTTTTATAGTCTTATCTTTCTGATTTATTTTATTGACTCATTCATAAGATCTCTTAAGGATGTCCATAAAGATTTAAAGAAGGAATGGGGGAAATTGAGCATCATTTTGGTTTGTTGTTTGTAAGATGTTTTTGTGATACTACCATGGTGGATACTTGCTTTGTTTGGTGTATGGAAGTTGTTGTAAGACAATTCATGTAGTAGTTACATGTTAGGTATTTCATACCTCTCTGTGTAACTGGTCCAAAAAGTTTTAACACAATTCTGTCATATATTCTAACAAGGTTTCCGTATGTCTGGTATGAGCAAGAATATTCTTTGTATGCTGAGTCAAAGTCCACATAATGGATACAAAGCCACCTTGGTTATCAATACCCTAGTGCATCGTATCTATTTGCTACATCAAAAGGGATTGTTAAAGATACAAAGCCTCTATGCAAAGAAAAAGAAACTCATTAGTAACTAGCAACATCAAATTTCTATCCATTATCCAACATTTCTTCTAACTAACAACATCCATCCTACATCACAATATCATTAGTACCACATGCATCTTGCATCCACAAGTTCATCTTGATACATATCATGATGATAATAAAGCAATAAAAACATCATGTATCATGTATAATCATCCATCATATATCAAAATTCATCATATACATAATAAAACATCATATATCATATAGATATATCGATCATCCATCCATCCACATCATATGCATACATCAAAAAAGTACAAAAAAATGTATAAATCATACATTGTCATCTATAATCATTACATAACACATAATGAAGCCAAATAAAAACATGTATATCTCATATATATCATCATAAAAAATGAGAATGTCAAGTACATTATCATAATGAAACATGTGTGATATCATAATATAAAAAAATACATATATATGAGGCCTCAACTGCACCGATGAATGTATATACAAAATCATGTCTACAACAATGTCTCTGAAACAATAAATAACATAATGATTAAGAACATATAATCCCACTACTTGGCCAAAGGTGGGGACCTTGATTGATGTTTGCTCTGACGAGGGGATGACTGAGGCATGACTGGTGAATGTCTAACTAAGTTCCCACCTAACTCGGCACCCATAGTAGTACTAGGCTCTTCGAAGTGTGGTAATTGCTAAGATCTAGGTACAAAGGCATCATACAGAGTCTGATAATATGTAGCCTCTCTCATGTACTGATCTCACTCTTCTTGGAGGGTATCACACTCTACTTTGAGGGTATCCCTCTCAGCTGTAATCACGTATACCTGGGCCTCCATAACATGATATCACCCACTCTTGATATCTCATTCTGCCCTAAAGTCATCCCTCTCCACTATCAAGGTGACAACTTGAGCCTCATAGCCTATCACCGCACTACCTCTCTGTATCTAGCAGTTGTCAACTAAACTATCTAAGAGGCCACCGTTGCATCAATAGGTGGTGGAGGAGGACCCAAAACCTATCTGTGATCTTGTTGCATAGGATCATCATGCCCATCCTTTTAGGCTTTGTCCAGCTACTCGATAATGATATGAACTCACTACCACTCACCATGATGACTAGTAATCTCAACTCTACCTACTGCTAGCCCAATGCTAATAGGATCTATAAACCTCAAAGGAATATGCTAAGCCCACCATTGATCAAAATATGGGGTAGTCCTAGGATCTACAAGACCAACTAGCCACCACCATCCAAAGGGGAAAAGTTCTCTAAACTCTATGACAATCAGCCTGTAAACCCCATACTCAGACCTCGTAAGTAGTCCTGCCAAAATGAGCCTCATAGGAATCTACAAAATGGCCCCGTCTCTCGTCAAACTTCCAACAAACACGATTAGGAAGATATCTCTCTAGCAAGGAACAAACATGACTAATAAGCCATCAAGTCTCTCTACAATATGGCAGCTACTCTTGGTCATCATCCTAGGCCTCACATCCTAACCATAGTCTCCAAAAAAAAGTGAGCATGTCATCTATCATGCAACACTAGTAAGGTAGCTGCCCAGGCTAAGTGTAATATAGAAAGTCACCATACTTATATGAATATGGATCCTTTGGATCTTGATCCAAAATTCCATCAGGCCTGGTAATTGGGATGGGCTCCCAGGACCACACATGCAATAAAGTGACACCAAAAAATGATGGATATACCTCCTTGGTAGGTGACGTCGTGCATATATTGGTATAGATGCGCAAGGAGACACAAGACACATGCATATCTAGTGCCATGCTCAAAAATCTACTTGATGCACACACCCCAACCAACGAGAAACTACCTACCTTGTTGATCAGGAATGACGATCCCCAAAACCAAAGCACATAAAGACATGAAATTGGATCCGCACTGCCAACAAAATCAGATAGGTCTACCTTGAACTTAGAAACCTAAAGACGCCTCACACCAAGTATTCAACACATAGCACATGTACCCTGTAGCATAGAATAAGTCACAATCTCTCTATGTATAGGTACACAAAGGATCCTCAACACATTGTCTAGGGTGATGGTGGCCTCGCCAGTAGGCAAGTGAAAGGATGAAGTATCAAAATTCCATCTCTGAACAAGAGAATTCATCATATCTCTATGACATCAGATGGTCAACATGTAGCAAATGTGTTGTAGACCTACAACATCTAGAAAATCTCACTCCAACTTGTGGAACTCAGTGATCAAATCAAATAGCTCACGTGGTTGTCGCTCCCTTGACATAAGTGTTTGAGAACCACCTACAACCATTCAACCCATGACATTAAGAATTTGCTATAAAAATGTAAAATGAATCTTAAATTTCAAAAAGATAGACTCAAGATTTTATGCAAAGCAAAAGCGGTCACTTTTTGTCAAAAGTAGTCACTTTTATCAAAAGCGTTAAGGACAGCCAAAAGCGAACACTCTTTTGTCAAAAGTGGCAAATAAAATCAAAAGCAAAAATTTCAAAAGAAAAAATATATCTCAAAAGAAAAAATATTTGACAAATGTGGTCATAAAATTTGAAAAAAATAAAAAGAAAAACTTTAAAGCAGATGTGAAAATTTAGGTCAAATGCAAACATCCATGGCAAGTGTGAACAGAAAAATCAAAAGCAGACCATTCACAAACAAGAGTGCTAAAAATGATGCAAAAGTGACAAAAACATAATATTAACACTATTGACTACTTTGACTTCATGATTAATTACACAAAAATGACAAGTTGAAAACAAGAAAGCAAAGGGTACATTCTAGGGAATCGACGCTTATAGGCCATCCGAACTCACGAACCACATAATTGGAATGTGGGGCTACTTGAATCCTCACCATAGTTCCTTAATAATTAACAAATCATGAAATACAGAGGCAAGAATTTTCTATAGGCTCGGAGTGCAAATGAGGAGAATTAAGCCCTAATTAACTATTTTAACCCTTAAAACCCTAATTTTTTACCTAGGAAACATCCCTAGGTTGAAATTAGGAGCTCTCGAGAACATCTGAACTATCGACAAGAGTCCTATAGGCTTACTTTTTTTATCCTCTACACATCTAAATTGAAATAGAACATTGTCGCGAGCTTGACCCAAAAATTGACATTTTCGGCCAACCTCTTGAGGGGGTAGCCCAACATCCTACCATCATTTCGCTAACCACTGGGGAATAGTGGGGCGTATAAAAAATTTCAAATCTTGATTTTAACATTGAATTCTTTGAAACAAAGCAACCAGTGCTTTATCTCAAAGAGGGAAAAATATAGACATGTAAAAATGAACTAACACTTATTACACATCCTAAATGACATATTCTCATCATCGACATCATTAACACCTAATATCACTGTATTTCACATCAATTCCATCCAAAACCCTAATTTCCTCTATTTAATTGAATAATATTACATTATTAAATTAATTCACCTTTTCACCATTTTTTACTAATTTATGTAAAGATGGATTTATTCACTCTCAAAAACCCCTGTAAAATCCTCACAACAATTGCTAAAATAGAAATAAGAATTTGCAAATTAAACTCCACAAATTGTTTGCAAATGAAAACATTAAATTGCCTAGTTTAAGAAATCTGATTACACATGAATTTCAGTCATCTATGGACTGATATACAACAAGTAAAACCCTTAAAAATATCAAATATGCAAATGAAATATCATCCAAACACAATCTATGCTCAACTATGTGAGCTCGTGTAAACTATTAACCTTCTAGCACCTCAACTCCACCTGCAACTCCTGTAGCTTATCCTCATGTCTTCAAAATTTCTCGACTTCACCCATCTTATAAAATATGATTTTTCTCTTCATTATGCAGCCCTCATGGCTACCTTGAACACCTACAAAATACCTCTTCTCTCATATTCCTCTTCTCTTCACAAGCTGGCTTTCTGCACTCTTTCTTGTGCAACTCTCAAGAGCAACCTGCAAGTTCTTTCCCCAAACTTGCTGCTATTGAATTCTGCCTCTTGAATCCATTAGAAGCTATATTTTATATAGATTAAAACTTTTTTAGGGCACCAAAAGAGCACCCAAATCTTCTCTTTCATTTCCTTCCAATCGTCTTTTGAAATTCCTTTGTTTGTGCTTAAAATTCATCATTAAATGCTTCCAAATATGGCACACAAAGGTGTTGCACCATATTCCAATACTTTCTGCTGTAAATGCTTCATAAAAATCAATAAAATCATGAACTAATTCGTTCTCATTCACCTTAAATTGAAAACTGAAGCCATTTATTGTTTTTCCTAAATATCAATAGCTTTTTCCTCCATTCTAGGCATGCAAATTGAAAAGATGGAATGCCAAATGTCACTTGCCACATTAAACTTCTCTAAGCATCCAAATTGAGAAAAATAATTAACTTTCAATTTATAATATGCCAATGAACCCCTTATACCATTGAAACATTGAAAGTTTCCAATATAATAATTTTAAAATCGCATTAAACACCTTTGTTTTCCTTTGATTTTGAATGGAAGCCAAGGCTTGATAAAATAAATATTTTATCCTTCCAAACTCCAAAAGATTCTCTTAAATCTCTAACCTACACTAAAAATAAAAAAAATAAATAGGAAAAGAAAATATTTATTTTTGGTGATGCAAGATTGCTTGTGAGCCCGGATGCTCCTGCATTAGACACACTAGGTAAGAAGAAAATGTTCCATGAGTTACAGACTCATGAACATTTAAAAGTTGTATCTTTGTTCTTTATCCACTTTTCTTCCTTATACTTTTGAAATTTCCTCTTTCTCTTCTTCCAACATCTTGCTAGAACATTCACCATGCCCCAAAGAATCTTTCCTTCCCTCTTCTCCTCTTTCATGGGTTTTATCCCATCACAAACTGACCACCTCCACCAAATTTCACCTATGGCATCTTTTATAGCTTCTACATATAAATGTGCTGCATCCACACACCAATCTGCAACTACATAATATCTCTTTCTATCTTCTTGCACTAACTCCTTATGCAAATTCACATCTACTACTTCATCGCACAATGTAGAAAAATAAAAATTTACCTCTTCATCAATCTAATGCTTCATGAACACCAACATTTCTTCATTATTCCCTTTCTCTGCTGTTGCAACTTCTACCTCATCATCATCTGTTGTAATTTCTTTCATTGGGTTTGCACTTTCATTCTTCTCAATGTTCTCATTCAATCTGAACATCTCCTCTATCTTCAAGATCCCCTCTATAAGCAATGAATATTCCTCATCACATTCTCTGTCAAACACATGACCTCCACAAATATTTGTATTATCATCCTTCTCTCTTGGGCTGCAACACTCATTCTATCTACTCTTCTCACTGTCCTCAAAGCATACTTCTACAATATTCTCTCCCTCATGTTCACCTGCATACACAACTATGATTTATTTTTTTTTATCTTTCTTTTTTGTCATTTTATTAAACACTTACCACACTCACAATATTCAACTTCTCAAGTATAGACTGCCTCACATTCGACTATCGGTCTACACACCACATACATTCCACCCCAAGTCCTGGTGCAAACTTCCTCCAAACGTCGCTTTTTCCTGCACACTTAGGAACACTAGATCTGATACCACTGATGTAGAGAGATATTCATACACTTTCAAAAACCCCTCTAAAATCCTCATAACAATTGCTAAAACAAAAATAAGAAACTTACAATTTAAACTCCACAAATTGTTTGCAAATGAAAACATTAAATTGCTTAGTTTAAGAAATATGATTACACATGAATGTCAGTAATCTATGGACTGATATATAGCAAGTAAAACACTTACAAACATAAAATATGCAAATGAAATATCATCCAAACACAATCTATGCTCAACTATGTAAGCTCCTTGAACTATTCACCTTCTAGCACCTTAGCTCCACCTACAACTCCTATAGCTTATCCTTATGTCTTCAAATTCTCTTGATTTCACCCATCTTCTAAAATCTGATTTTTCTCTTCATTATGGATCCCTCATGGCTACCTTGAACACCTACAAAATACCTCTTCTCTTCACAAGCATATTTTTTGCACTCTTTCTTTTGCAACTCTCAAGAGCAACCTGCAAGTTCTTTCCCCAAACTTACTACTATTGATTTCTACCTCTTGACTCCATTAAATGCTATATTTTATAAATATTAAAACCTTTTTAGGGCACCAAAAGAGGCACCCAAATCTTCTCTTTAATTTCCCTCCAATCATCTTTTAAAATTTTTCTATTTGTGCTTAAAATTCATCATTAAACGCTTCCAAATAGGGCACACAAAGTTGCTACACCATATTCCATGACTTCCTGCTGTAAATTATTTATAAAAATCAATAAAATCATGAACTAAGTCGTGCTCATTCACCTTAAATTGAAAAATGAAGTCATTTATTGTTTTTCCCAAATATCACTAGCTTTTTCCTCCATTCTAGGTATGCAAATTGGAAAGATGGAATGCCAATTGCCACTTGCCACATTAAACTTCTCTAAGCATCCAAATTGAGAAAAATAATTAATTTTCAATTTATAATATGCCAATGGATACCTTCAACCCTTGAAACATTGAAATTTCCCAATATAATAATTTTAAAATCACATTAAACACCTTTTTTGCCTTTGATTTTGAAATGGAAGCCAAGACCTGAAAAAATAAATATTTTATTCCTACCAAACTCCAAAAGATTTTCTTGAAGCTCCAACCCACACCCAAAATGCAAAATTAAAGAAAGAAAATATTTATTTTTGGTGATGTAGTATTGCTTTTGAGCCCAGATGTTCTCGTGATCACCAATTAAATAAAATTTCATTTATTTAATAAAGTCCTAAAACCTAATTCTCTATTAATTGAATAATATTACATTATTTAATTAATTCAATTTTCATCATTTTCAACCAATTAAATAAATTTTACTTATTTAATAAAGTCCTAATCTAACTTTTATTCCTCTTGGATTAATTAAATAGAATCAATTATTTAATTATGTCACTAATTCACTTTATTCCCCTGCTAATTAAATTATTATCACTTAATAGTTTAATTAAATCACTTTCCTCCAAACTTGAATAATTAAATAAATTATTCAAACATCATTCAAAAAGGTCAAACAAATAAATACAACTTTGTTTGTAAAAGTCAAACATGATTTGCATGTTCAACTCAAAAATATTAATTAATTATATTTATTAATTATCCTCACCCACTTTCATGATTGAGAGAATTATGATCTCCCAATTGTTCACTCTATTCCTAACTGATTCATCTGTTCTTCAATCCCACTGAAGGCTCAAATTGATTTCATCAATTTTACAGATTACTCCACCTATTTCTTCAATCCCATTGAAGGCTCAACATGATTTATTCAATTTCAACAGATTGTTCCACCTATTTCCTCAATTCCATTGAACGCTCAACATGATTTCTTCAATTACACCAATTACGTAATAAAAAATCACTGATTCTTCCCATCTAAATCCTCTCAACAATTTTCAACCATTGATCATGATATTCTACTACGCGATCTTGCACGTTTATTTTGAAATGCAAATTCTATATAACAATCATCTTCTTTGTACAAAATGATCGAAGAATCAACATCTTTTACACAACAAAGTAATGTTTAAATTATAATCAATTTCTTGAGAACTTCAACACATATCTTTGATCAACATCACACATTGACGCTTTTTCTACACACAAATGTAGGCTTTGCATTGATACAACAATGATCCAACATCTTTTCGAATATACTTCGACATGGGATGGGTAACTTTACAATGTATTGAATTCATTGTTCTTGTTTTGTTTCAATTACATTCTTGAATTCATTGTTCTTGTATTGTTTGAATTTCGTGAGTAATGGGCATGAATCATTATCTTTATTTGATTAGATTAGTTCAATTCATTCATTTTGATCTTATTACGCTTATCTGATTTCGCCCTTACACATATAATATTCTCAATATCTTAAAAAATCAATGGTTTTTAATACTTATTTAAATTAAAGTACTTGGAAAGGTCGTTCTCACCCTAAGAATATTTTAGTGGTCTTGGCCCTCATAGTTGTGGAACAATCCAAGAGGAAAAACTCTTGTTCAAAACTCAACATATATAAATTTCTCAACATAGGTGCTCTAGGTCCATACTCAATAGAGTAAACACTCAACACAAGTTCTCCAGAGCTATACTTGATAGAGGGAGGCTCTCCCTCAAACACAACCATACATAGACAAAAAAAAATTAGGAACAACTTGTAACTTTTATCGTGTATTCATGAAATCTTCTACAAACATGCAATGAAATGCAATACAATTATTTGGTCACAAGAGGTCACTATTACATAAAATGGGATACAAATACATGCAAAAAATGTAACGCCTTGCCACGAAACCCTAGAGGACAACACACTAAACATCTAAAAATGGACAATTTTTTTTTACAAGTGCAATATTCACACGATTGCAAATGAAACACCAGTTTAAATTCTAACCTAGTCCTCTAAGGTATGTGACTACGCTACTAGATTCCCATTAACTAACTAGCAACAACTAAAAATTATTACGTTAAATAAATTCTATCAATAATATGAATTTCATTTAATCATCGCATTTACAAGATCAACTAATATGAAATAACCATTACATGAGATCAATAGATATCATTTAAAATCAATCCAATTAAATAACATATATAATTGTGAACCCCAAATCTATGTAACACCAAGAAACAAAAGAGATTTCACACACCCTAAGTTAGGTATTGCAAGCATAAACAAGGATTCCCCATGGAATCCATTTACAATTCAAACTAGGAATGAAAATATGGAAGAACACAATATAAGAGATAAAACAAAGATGAAATCCTAATTTAAATAGCAAACTCTTGATCCCATGGGGGAATTGGTGCCAATTTGATGTGGAAATTTGGCCCTTTCCCAATTCCTATGATTGCAAGCTTCTATATGTAGACTTGATGAAGAGATTTGATCCACTTTTGATGATGAATGATGAGGACTCCAAGCCAAATCTACAAAAGAACCTAGCTAAGAATTCAATGGTGTGAAACTTGGATAGATATTTGAGCATGGTAACTTTACTCAAATTGTGGATGATCAAATGAGGAGAGGAGA